>OX235279.1:9318090-9384117 GCA_944472155.2 Trichobilharzia szidati
AACAAATTCAGCTGAAACAAATTCTATTAACCACTTGAATTTTACAGATGACTTTTCTTGGTGCTTCTTTGTATTGGTTTTCAAATGTAAAAAAGTTAAGGAAAACTATCAAATTGCAATATTATACGATGATCCACTTATTCGCCTTGATTCTTCATATAACTAAATTTGTAACAACTGAAGACAAGGGCCAGTCAACAGATCGTTTATTTACGAAATCAACACACATATTTATCGATTTTCATGTACCTTATTATCGATTATTGTTTGCAGACAAACACAGTCTTCTGATTGGTTGTTTCTCGTTGTGACTGTTTCTTGAAGGTCAGATAATCTATCCATCTGCTAATTGTATCCGCCTACGCAAACAAAGTGTGCTGTGATTGGTTGTTGTTGAGTCAGTCTTTGTTCTTGATCTTGTTTTCACATGACCAACAATATTTGGGACATAAACATTGACGTAAATTACTGTCTACCAATTTCGGCTGGCGCAGACAGCTATCACCACAAATTCACATACAGGGTGACACCTAAACCTGGAATCCACGAGTTTCCTAAAAGATGTTGAGTATAAGATGGACGCCTAATGTTACTAAATAACTCTGAATCTCGGTTATATAAATATATAATCCCTTGTTTAGAATGAAATCAAGTGTAGAGGGATTGGTTGAATCGGACGGATTCAAGTGTAAGCCAAGATTCATGGATAATCCCCATCTCACCCCATTAATGAAAACAAAACACGTAGTGTTCAGTGAAGAGTCTCTTTTCGGCGGCGAATTCATTTTCTTAGCTGCACAACCACCAATATATATATATATATACATGTAAAATTTAGAACAACACATTTAAGCGAACAATATTGTTTTCAATTAGATCTCATCAGGCTTAACTCTAATATATATAAGTTTGCAAATAAAAATTCAAATATAAACCAATCATGGTATTTTGTCTACGTCAGTGGCACAGTGGTTAGGACTCTCGCCGACCATGCACATGGTCCGAGGTTCGATCCCCCGCCGACGCACACCTGATATCTATGGTAGGCCTGGGCTACCGATATCACATGCTGAAAATTTCATACTTGTCCCAAAAATACGGTGTGGAATCAAGCTATAATTAAATTAAATTAAAAAATTAAAATTAAAATAATAACATGGTGAATATAAATTGTGCAATTAGGCATAATAGTAGTGATAATAATAATAATGGTTTCATCAATAATAAGGATGAGAAAGTGAGGCAATCTGTGATAACACGAATACTGATGAAAAACAGCATGATTAAACAAACAAGAGTTCAGGTAGAAGTACTTGATAAAGGCTAGTAAAAACAAATGAACCGATTAAGTAATGCTAGATTGTAAGGGAAGGAAATGAAACACGTTTATAATGAAGATAAGATTAATGGATGATAAGAGAGTAGGGGTTGAAAATATAAACAAAGGGTGGTGTAGAATTCATGAGTTGGTTATGTCTTAATAGGCAAACAATGAGGGGAGGGATAATGGCTGTACAAACTTATTTTTGAATACATAGTTTAGGTTTAATAGTTCGAATGCCTATCGCCTCAGCTGTGTGCAATAAACGAATACGAAGTCTATTGGAAAGATTCGGTGGGATACGATGAATTACTTTGAAAGCCTTCGTTTTCTCGATTGCATGACCACTATCAATTAAGTGTGACAAAACTGAGCTACGAATTGTTTTCGTCTGTCCTTTACCAAACCACGATGATGGGAGATGTTCACTTACACGTTGGCTAAGCTGTCTAGTAGTACACCCAATATAACTGTCACCGCAGGTGCAGTTGAATTGATAAATGCACATAGATGTGGCAAAACTATCAAGCTTATCATTCGTCGGCTAGAGAATGACAAACATAGGTGTGCTGCGTAAAATGTTCTTCGTATACTCCTTGAAAGTCGTTGGAATAGAATCTCACTTGATAAGTCACCATTAAATTGTAACTTAATAAATAGGGGTTTCTTACTTGCAGTCAGAGTCTCCGGTTTTTTCTCCGATATTTTCATATGTTTCTTTATGAAATTACTCGGATGTCTTGCTAAGTAAGAGAGAAGATGGGTCACTTGGGAGAAGCGTGCATAGAAAAAGCACTTTCACAGGGCAATACACACACTTCCTTAGTTACGTGCCCATTAAATATAAAGGGAATGTTGTAAAATGTCTTACGAGCAGAGCAAGAAAGATATGTATGGCTGACCTCTTACAAAAGGAATTTGAATACATTCAAGATTCCTTGATGGAGATAGGCTATCCGAGTAGTTTCATAAAGAAACATGAAAATATCAGAGAGAAAACCGGAAACTCTGACTGTACGTACGTATGTACAATCGCAAATATATTTGTGTTATTTTGTATGTATGTGAACATCAAGTTTGTCAAAACAAAAATAGACAATTGGTTATGGTTATTTTAACTAAGCAGGTGAAGAAGATTGGTAATTGGAGTTACGTGATACAAAATCAGTCAAGAAAATTGGCTGTTAATAAAATTAGGGTAGTAACAAAGGTGATGAGTTGTCGTAAACAGTCACAAACATAACTGCTTTTTTGGATGGAGGATTTCATCGGGAGCTGACATCAGTTAGAGAACCACTGGAACACCAGCCAGGGAGTACTGCCAGACAGCCGTTTCGTCAGCCTAGTTTGGGACCCTTCGGCAACACACACACATCCCACTGGAGTTCGAACCCAGGACCTTCTGGTTACAAGGCTAGCGAGCTCGTAGACCACTGAGCCACTGGGACCTCATCCAATGGCCAGCCAGTGTACGAATTCTAACTTCTGCCAAAGCACGCATGAAATAGCGCGACCATTTCGCAATGTCTTCTTCGATGAGTTACTCCCTGTACCCTACTGGTCACGGCTTCCCACTAGAACCTCAGGCCACTGCCTATCTGAATAGGGTGAGTCGCTAGTGAGCATCAGATTAATTTTCAAGTATTGGTTTTTTGTAGGGATTTATTTTGATTGGATGGAAGATTTCATCGTAAGCTGGTAGAAGTTAGAATTCATGCACCGGCCTTTGGATCAGGTCCCAACGGCTCAATGGTCTACGAGCTCTCTAGCTGGCTTTGTAACCAGAACGTGGTCCTGGGTTCAAACCTTGGCAGTGAGTGCATACAGCTGAAGAGTCCCAAACTGAGACGGATGAAACAGATGTCCAGTACTCCTTGTGGCTGGTTTTCCAATGATTCTCTAACTGAAAACATTTGCTTCCCGATACGAATTTAAAACAAGCAATAAAGGTTGATTAATAAAGCAGGATTTAATGATGGATTCATCAAATCTCGGTAGAACTCGTCAGCTGCTCAGTACTCTACATACACGGATATATATAGATATATACTGTTGAAATTACACTGGGAGATATAAGACTGATAAGTAATTAATTTTGATCTCTCATATTCTCTCTCCCCTTATTTATTTATTTGAACATGACCTGGAAAACATTCGCACCTGTCTTTCTGCATGACTAATTCAATGTAGTTTGTTTACTTATCCATCTCATATATCTGATGAAGACCGTTATGTAGAAAATATCAAGGGCAGGAGAATTCTTCCAACCAATTAGTCTTCAAAAACTGTATACAGCAGTATTATTAATATTATTATTGTTCCCTTGGGTTCCTAGTGAAACATAGGGCTTCAACTGCACGTCTCCACTTGCTTCTGTCTTCTGCTGTACTTTTCACCTGCATCCATGTTAATCCATACTATTTCAACTCCTCTTCACACGATCTCCCCCATGTCACCCTTCAACGTCCCACTCGCCGCTTCCCTCTCGGGTTCCACTAGAACGATGACCTGATGCGCAATGTCACCCAGCGGCCTCCTCAGCGAGTGTCCAATCCATCTCCACTTTCTCCTACATATTTGTTGGGCGATTGATTCTTGTTTCGTTCGTTTGTTCCCATAGTTTCTTGTTGGTTCTTGTTCTTTCCGGCCATCTCATCTTCAGTATAGAGTCGAAGACAGTTGTTGTTGATAAAGGTCTGCAACAGGCTGTTGGAAATATTCTTTGTGACCCGCCACCAAGTTTCTGATCCGTATAGAAGAACTGACTGACTTGACGATTGTATTGAAAATCCGAATTTTGTTGTTAAGTGTTGCTGAGTGACGAAGATTTCCAGATTGGTTTCTAAGGTTGATGAATGTGTTTCTCGCCTTCCCGATTCTCTATTAGACATCTTCGTTCGTTCCTCCTGTAGTTGAGACAATGCTCCCTATCTAAATAAGTGAATGAAGTAACCTCTTTCAAATCCCTCCCGTTGATGGAGATTGGCGCTGGATGTTGCTGCTGTTGTTGTTTTTGTTGGTTGGTTATTTTCCTAACCTCCGTCTTGTCTATGTTCACCTGGATGGAGTCCTGTCTTTGCTGCTTCTTCGACTAGTTTGTCGGTTTCCGCTTGTGAGTAAGTCTTCGATTTTGTGTGACATCAAACATAAATCATCCACGTGCGAAATCCAGGTCTTCTAGATTCTTCACGCCGGTCCAGGATATACTTGTCTTCTCGAACCTCGCCTAGAATACTAGGTCACTAGTTTTCTAGCCGGTCCCAAGCCCGGATAAAGAGGAAGGGTTGGGGCGTTGTGCTAGCAATTCCACCCCCAAAACTTAACCATATTGCTACAAAACCTTCAACGCACAAATGTACAGCAGTACTTATATATATTCCTAGAGGTAAGTAACAGTAAGTTACTTAGAATTGGTTTTGTAAAGATAGAAAGAAAGGAACTCAGAGGGGAAATGAGCTGTTCTTTCAGCGTGGTTGCAGATACGCCTCACTGACTTGCTGACTGACTGGTAAGCGCCAACAAGCACCAGCGAAGTTTAGGTCAAAGGCTTCCTACCATCTAAAATGACAACAACAATTCTGAGTGGACCATAGAATGGAGAGTCAGCCAGTCAGTCAGTCCCCTTAGTATGATGATGTTGCCACATTGCAAATTTGACTGGGGTAGTAGTAGCAGTAGAATTCAGTCTGCAGACAGCAGAGGACTACTACTAGACTGACCCATGGCACTAGTCAGTGTCCAATGACAAATTCAGCATTTTTAACACCCTGAAACAGGAATCATGCTGTACGCTGCCAACCTCTAGGAATCGTATTGAACAAAAAAAGGGGTATATGGTCATATTTTTCTTCTAAAAAGTCTGAAGTATAGATAGATGACCTCCGTTCCAGATGTTTGAACTACAATCGAAATCTGGAAGACGGGCTTTGTCCTAGAGCATGGCATTAAAACTAGGCGATGTCAAGACTGGTGGTATTCAAACCTACAAACTCAATCAGGTAGGACAAGCTCTGTAGGCTAAAAGACCCTATAGGTTGACCCAATTAGACAAAATAATATAATTTACAAAAAACCCTGTAATGACTGTGAGTTAGGTCAACTACCTACATAGGTCAAACTACTAGGTCGAGAGTATTCAGATTATCGGAACATAAGAATTCAGCTAACGTAAGAATGGTTGACCCCACTCGAGAAGATAAGCAATTCAGAAAAACCAACTCAGCACTATATTGCACCGCATGCATGCATTAACACACAACCACACAATAGCAGGGTGAGTGGGAGAGGCTTAAGATTCTAATTAGTAATCTATGTAGGTGTAGAGAGAGAGAGGTTGATTACTGAATCCTGACTGGTTCATCAAGTCCACCTCCCCAACACAACACATGCAACAGAAATGACTCAATGCAAATACCACAGATATGTATGGAAGATATGATTACCACCAGTCAGTCAGTCAGTGAAATCAGAGGAGGATAATAAATAATCTTAAATTGTATTCTATTTCAATTCAATTCACGTACATCATCACAACATTCTAACAAGTTACTCACTTATTATGACTATAGGAGAAACACTCGTCTTATTTCCCATCTGATTGTAATTGATCAATAACACTCATATTATTATCATTATTATTTCTGAATGTACATTATCCCATATTACTGATTTGTATTCAAATGTCTAATCATCATGAATTCCACTCATGTATATAAATGAAGGAAGACGAAAGTTGTGTGAGTGAGTGAGTGAGTGAATGACTTGATATGATGATTATGAGTGGGAATAATGAATTGTGCTCGAAGCGTGTGGTCGCATCAGTTAATATTACTTACTGTATAACACTACACACCCACTGTGTGTGACAGTTTATCAAAACAGAAAATCTTATCCATAATGGAGTAGTTATACTCTACCACCCACAACACAGTGCCCAAGTTTTATACTTATATCAAAAAAGAAGCGTTTCTGGTAGTGAATAAGATAACAGCAGAACTGTGGCTGGGAAAAACAACCCACAATCAGGGAAAATACACACACGCATTATTATGTAACAAATTTATTCATTTATTACACTGGAAGAAAACAATTCATTCCTGGAGAAACTGAACAATCTATTTCCCAGAATCCAGTTTACTTCGGAAGCAGACAGAATCAGATGTCAGTGAACTACCATTTCTAGACTGCGGAGTTAAGAGGAGGGAAAACGGACATTTTAGTATATCCATATTCAGGAAGAAAACCCACTCCAATAAATATTTAGACTTCAAATCATCACACCCCATCAGCGCAAAGATTTCAGTTGTTTCAAGTCTTCTTAGACGAGCACACTCTCTGATGTTAACGGATGAGAAAGAAAAAGTGGAAGAAGAAATATCAAACATTACTGAAACTCTCCTCAAGCAAAACAACTACCCAAGGAACTTCATCAACAAAATCAACACTGACATTAAGTATGGTCGAAAACGCATTCCGAAAACATGGACCTCAACAGTCGTCATTCCATATAGAGCAGAGACGTCAGATGATATCAGAAGAGTACTCAATCAGCTCGACATTAGAGTTTTCTTCAAAACATCAGACACGCACACTGCGAAACAACCTTGTCCATATAAAAGACCAAATCCCTAAAGATTCTCTATCTAATTGTGTCTAAAATAAAATAAAATGCTTGCTTGGAATGTGATGCGATATACATCGGACAAACATCGCCAGAGAAAAATCAAAATCAGAAGAAATGAACACCGTAGAGCATCTGTTCGACCACTGAGAAATAAATCCAGTTGAACTAGAAAAGCTTGAAAAATCATCAGCCAGGCTATAGAATCAGGCCACAAAATTGATTTTGACAATATTGAAATCGTCATCCAGAAAAAGCATTTCAGAAATCACAAAGAACGTCTCATATCATCAGAAGCACTTCATATCATCTAATGGAATCCAAATTGTCTGAACTGAATAGGAATGATGGACTAAAACAGAATCTGACCTGGTTACAACACCCCTGTCTCGTCCCTCAAGAAGTGGCAAAACCAACACGAATGTGATAAGCAAGTTCACTATGTAAACACACACTGCTTTTATAATTTTACACACTGATCAAATCCAACAATCTACACTTGGTTTTGTTATCTTTACCAATTGGCCAATTTGACAACGAAAAATGACCCCATACTGACGAACGATGATCAAGTTAGTAAACTTTGTTTTGATACCAACCAGGGCAGATGTACTATTACCTCTGTTATTTTGACTTTCAATATGTCCTCCTTTTAACTTGACTTAAGTAGTCTTTTTTCTCACCCACCTCTTATCTCTTTGTTATATATATATATGCTGAGTGGATTTTGTAAATTCTTCTGTTTTAATAATACTGCTTTGATAAAGCTATTAGCTGCAGCATTCAATAACAAAACGTCAGTAAAAATGACAAAGTCGTTTCGTTTTTCATTCATTGAGAAATACAAAAAAGAACCTTTATTATAATGGAAGAAAACAACAAGCCATGTCCATAGAATTACTGTGAATTGCTCAAATCTGTATTATAATGCAATTTTATAAAAAGCGGTGAAAGTCTTTTAGGACTCCGTAGAATATGACAGGGAATTGCGTCGACTTCACAGTTGATGATGCCTTCATCATTACTCACATCTTGAGGTGTTATGTCTTCGACAACCAAAACGATCTGATCTAGAAACAAGTAGTAGTTTGAAATAAAGCAGAGTAGTGAGAATACAATTATTAGCCGAGATTAAAAATGTAAACATTTATGCATAAAATTTTAAATAATAAAAAGTTCCATTTTCTTGACCTGGGTATCTAACGAGATGTAGACGGCAAAATCATAAGATATATACACAGAAAAGAGCCATGGAGGGCGATTTATCTTAACTTCAAAAGCTTCTGCCCTATAAATTACAAAAAGGTACCAGTGAGAACATTATTTGATTGTATAAGGAAGCTGTGTTCAAAAGAAAAGATTGAGGAAGAGCTATCCATTGTGGAGAAATGCCTACGCGACAACGGTTACCCACAAAAGTCCATCGACAAGTATGGGAGACGTCATATCGAAAAAGTGAAAAACAGCACAGTAGAGAAAAAGCCTATTTTTCTGCAGCTTGCATTCAAAGGAGGGTGATACTGCCAGTAGAATAAGATGCAGACTGAACGCTGCCCTGAAAACAATATATTCAGCCGTCAAGCTTGTATGTGTTTATCAAACAACTAGTAGTTGTTTGAGACAATCAAAAGTGGACAAATACCCACCTCATGTTACCTTCAACTGTGGCTACCAATTTACATGTACGTGCCAAAGCACATACATCGGAAGAACAGAGAAAAGGGTTATTGTTCGCATTTCTGAACACATACCAAAGAACCTGAGACTGAAAGGTGCACAAGCATTAAACAATGCGATTGCGCGTCATCTATTAGACACTGGTCATATTGTAGACAACCTGAAGTCGTTCAAAATAATCAACAAGCAAAAGAAACCTAGCTTGCTACGCTTTGCTGAAGCAGTTGCTATCAAACGACTTAAACCAAATCTATGTGTACGCAGAAAGAGCCACTGGTGAATCTTGCACTGCCCTGGTGATAACAAAAAAATATACAACTTGTATGAGTCACCTTTTTCTTGTTTAGAAAACTCTACTCTCTCATCTAAACATGACTCACCCTATCTTGTTCTTTTCTCTTCCTTTTTTTCTATTGGCTATTAGATAAAACATTTTCTTTAGTTACGTAATCTACCTTTTTGTTATGCTCTTTCTAGCTTAACCTTGTTTCTATAAGCAACTCTGTTCTTTTTGTTTCCAAGCCTAATCGTCTAATTATTCTATAAATAGTCAGTGTGTCTGTAACTCTTAATTAGTTAAATCATTCCGAACTAATGTTACTTTTACTTCCTACCAATTACTCCTTGTGATCGTGGAAAAGTATGTTCAAATCTTTAATGTAGTGTAATTCATATTTTTTATCCTTCAGGCTGTCACCAGTTGAGAAGAATCCTCGAAATAATAAAAGATGAACTCATATTATCCTGGTACAATTGTTGTTCTTGCTTTATTCAAATATTAAAAATGTGTTTCCAACTAATTAGCTAAACATCCCCATTGGAGTAAAATTTGTTTTGATAAACTGACTCACAGTGTAGTGTTATAAAGTAATATTTACTGATGACCACGTTTCGAGCAGAAACTATTATTGTCACTCATAATCATCATATCAAGGCAGCACTCACACACAACTTTCTAACTTCGTTTATATACAATTGCATCATTATTTTCCGTCGCTTGACTTGATTGGTAGTAGTGGTATTTTCCATATTTCCGGTATGAATGATAAGTCATTTCTGTTGCATGTGTTGTGTTGGGTGTAGACTCGATGAACCAGGCAGGATTCAGTAATCAACCTCTCCCTCTCTATCTCCACCTACCTAGATTACTTTTTAGAATTTTAACCCTCTTCCACCCACCATGCTATTGTGCGGTTATGCAGTGTATACACAAATATTTGCTGCTCAGTGCTTGAAAAAAATCGAAACTGGAAATTGTGTAAATCTACAGTCGATTGAATATACGCAGAATGAAGCGGTCACTGGGTGAGTCTAAATGGTTTAATTTAATGCCTAAAACTCATAATGCTAGTAGAATATATATGGTACTATTAAAATACATAAGCCAGGTTACCCCATACGACCAGATAGTGTAGATTTCAGAAATACCCCTACTTATGAATTATCAAAACACTTAGTTCTAATATTATGCCCCATTAGAAATCGTTCAAACTCTAGACTAGCTAACTAACTAACTAATTCATATGAGATGAAAAATAAACTAAATGACATTCAACAACTAGAGAATGATGAAACAATGGTTAGTTTTGATATATAACTAGTCTTTATACTAATATACCTACCAATCAATATGCCCGCCTTAGAAGCAGTTAAAAAAGAACTAACTGCAGATCCTGAACTCACTCACTCATAGGACAAAGCTGCCCATTGAAGAAATTATTTTAGGGATTCAGTTATGCCTCACTCACATCTACTATCTTTAAATTCCAAGGCAATCAAATATATAGACAAACAGAAGGTGTAGCAATGGGATGGATGATCACCAATATCCCCTATTGTAGCAGATATATAATTATGGACAGCTGGGAAAATATGGCAACTAATACATTTAATACTACTTCAAATATATGGTGGAAATATGTGGTTGACACTTTCACAGTGTTGAAAACAGAACATATCTCTCTGTAGCTTCTTCACAAACATATAAACTCACTAGTAGAGGGAATGAAATTCACATTTGAATCGAAAAATGAACAAGGAGAATTAGCTGTTGATGTTAGATTGTAAAATAAAACGAATAGAAGAAGGTAAACTGCACACTAGTGTTTATAAAAAACCAACGCATTCTGCTAATAGATATTTAGACTTTAATTCATCTCATCCGTTAATTGTCTGTTAAGGCAGGGTTAGTTAATTTAATTGTCTAACAAACCGAGCAGTAGCACTGCGTAGTACAAGAAAAGACCAAAATGATGAAATGAAACAGATAGAAGAGGCGTTGGCGTTAAATAACCAGCTATCCTTTATAATTCATTAGGAAGATCGAAAAAGACCAAAAGAAAAAGAAAAATAATTGTGGAACTAGTAATGATAACATAAATAAGAGGGAATATAAGTCATCCACTGTTATACCATTTAAGAAGAGAGGGGGTATCTGAGACACTCCCTTCGTAGGATTCTTAATAAAATACCCTGCAATGACTGTGATTCAGGTCAGCTACCTACTTAGGTGAAACACACTAGTAGATCGGGGTAATCAGATTGTCGAAACATAAGAATTAAGCTAAGGAAAGAGTGGTTGACCCCACTCGAGAAGATAAGTAATTCAGAAAAATGCTCAGCACTACATTGCACTGCATGCATTAACACACAACCACACAATAGCATGGTGGGAAAGGGTTAAGATTCTAAGAAGTAATCTAGGTAGGTGGAGAGAGAGAGAGGTTGATTACTGAATCCTGACTGGTTCATCGAGTCTACACTCAACACATGCAATAGAATGAATCATCACTCATACCGAAAATATGGAAAATACCGCTAATACCAATCAAATCAAGCGATGGAAAATAATGGAATTATATAAACGAAGTTAGAAAGTTGTGTGAGTGAGTAGTGACTTGATATGATTATGAGCAATAATGAAAATTGTTCCCAAAACCTGGTCATCAGTAAATATTACTGACTGTATGAAACAGTTAGACTCTATCCAAAATAAGTTTTACCCATAACGGAATGATACTCTACACACAATTCAGAAGTTTTATTCTTATATCTATGCGTGCATCCGTGGCACAGCGGTTAGGACGCTCGCCGACCATGCACATGGTCCCGAGTTCGATCCCCGTCCACTGGGATCTCTGGGAGCGAACCAACCAAAAACCGATTGTAAAACAAATAGGCAGGAAGAAATAGAGATGGATTGGTCACACTCTGAGGAAACCATCAACTGACATCACTAGACAAGCCCTTGAGTGGAACCCCAAAGGGAAGCGGCGAGTTGGTCATCCAAGGGTGAGGTTGGGTGACTTGGAGGAGGTCATGTGAAGAGGAGATGAAAGCGTGTGGGCAAACTTGGAGCCAGGTGAAGACTCTAGCAGAGAACCGAACGCAGTGGAAACGCACGGCTGAAGCCCTATGTTCCTCTAGTAATTAAAGGAAACAATAATAATACTTCTTATATCTATAGGTTGGGCGAAATCTTCACTGATATGATCTTCCAACTGTTTAGAGATATATCGACTATTTTTGAAGAAGGGAGACTGAATAAGAGACTGTCAGGTTGCATTTCTCAACTAGGCGGTTGAGACAGACTGCCGGTTATTCGTCTACCTTCAGGCTGGAAATCGAAAAATGCATTAAAATGCGCTTCTGCATTATTTTATGAGATACACTTCATTACTGATGAGCATTTCATGTCTTATGAGTTTAAAGAGAGAATTCAATAAACTTCTACACAGAAACGTCGAAGTCTAGAAAGGTTTGGATAGCTATTTCTTTTTCTATTTCAATACTCTTATACATCTCATCCAACAGCTGTACGACAATGCTGCATGCCAAGTAATCCACAACGGGAAACTTACGGAATCTTTCGAAGTGAGGACAGGAGTAAGACAAGCTGGCCTACTATCGCCAATGATTTTCCTGATTGCAGTAGATTGGATAATGCGACAAACAGCGGGCAGCGAAAAGGCAGGAATAAAATGGACCCACACAAAAAAGAATTGGAGGATCTGGACTTCGCCGATGATATATGTCTGATTTCTCACAAACTGGAAGATATGCAAGCGAAAAGCAACAAGTTGGGAGAAGAAGCATCCAGAGAAGATAGGACTTCAGGTGAACATAGAGAAAACAGAGGTGATGAAGATTCTTGGACAAGAACAACAACAACAGATAACAATCAGCCAGCATAAATGGGAGGAACCTGAAAGAAACAACCTCCTTCACCTACCTACCTACCTACCTACCTGGGAAGCATCGTTTCAACTACAGGCCGACGGAACTGACGAGGATATCAAAGCAGTGAGGATCGGGAAAGCAAGACAAGCTTTCATTACTCTCAAGTCTGTGTGGAGGTCAACAGCACTACTCAGCATGAAAATGAAAATGAGATCCGGATTTTCAACTCCAA
The DNA here is from genome assembly GCA_944472155.2 of Trichobilharzia szidati. Lineage (NCBI taxonomy): Eukaryota > Metazoa > Platyhelminthes > Trematoda > Strigeidida > Schistosomatidae > Trichobilharzia > Trichobilharzia szidati. The sequence goes on from OX235279.1 coordinate 9,331,120, forward strand.
TGTGAAGTCAGTCAGTGCTACTATACAGATCAGAGACTTGTCACGCGTCATAAAGAGCAACTCAAACAAACTACAGACCTTCATTAACAGTTGTCTTCGCTCAATACTCAAGATCAGATGGCCAGAAAAGATCAGTAACAGAGATCTCTGGCAATGAGCGAACCAACACAGCAGGAACCGATTGTGCAACAAATAAGCAGGAAGAAATGGAGATGGATTGGATTTTGGCCATACTCTGAGGAAACAAACCATCAAGTGAGTGACATCACTAGACAAGCCATTGCTCGAGTGGAACCCGAAAGGGAAGCGGCGAGTTGGTCGTCAGTGAGGGGGTGGGTGACGTGGAGGAGGTCATGTGAAGAGGAGATGAAAACGTGTGGGCAGACATGGAGCCAGGTGAAGACTCTAGCAGTGAACCGAACGTAATGGAGACTTGGGCGGCTGAAGCCCTCTGTTCCTCTAGGAATTAAAGGATACAATAATAATAATAATTTCAAGATTCTTCAGTAGTCTGCTCTAATAGCCCCACCAGAAATTGAACAATTGATTTTCTGGTTACGAGGCGAGCTAGTTAACCATTTAGTCACACACAAGATTAGAATTCAAACTTTTGTTGATTCAGGATATAACGCCCCGCCGCTATAACCAGTGACACTACTTTTCAAAAGAACTTCTAGACATAAATTTGGCACTTTGGTCTTAAAATAATAATAAAACAATATATGTTCTGATGATATTTTATTGTGAAAAATTTCCGTCGTTACAACTACATCGATTAATAAGCTCTCTGTGGATCCTTATTAGACAATCCTTCATCGCATAATTATCATTCTTAACGTGACGTTTGAAGGCTTGTGTAAAATACTTTGGAACGTTTAAGTAGCTTAAAAATCCCCCCCCATTGAGTCATATGAAAAAGAGAAGACGTTCAGCGAAGAGACTCCTCTTTTCGACGGCGAGCGAATTCATTCACATAGCTAGCTGTACAATCGCATTTATATATCTAATTATTTGTGTGTGCGTGTGTGTGTACATGAGGTTTGTCAAGTTTAGATAATTGATCAGGTAGGTAATACAAGAATGATCTAATATAGAAACAAGGTTGGTTAATTAGACAGCAACTAAAGTAAGATTGAGTTAGTTAGTTAGTAAGTTAGATGACGACGTAATAGAATTGACTAAAATGTTTCAACTTAAGTCAGGATAGCAACAGAGGTAATTACAGGTAGAGAGAGACTAAGTAGAAGTGGGGTAGAGAATAATGCCATTTAGATTAGAACTAAAATTGATCAAATAAGTTGGATGACGTAACATAAATGACTAGAAATTGAGCGTTGCGGAAACACTGAAAAATCGACTGTCGCGCTCACTTAAGAAAACCTTCTTCGTAGCTGAACTACGACTAACCTCCTCCACAAAACCTGTGATTCATGTGAACGTGAAGGATAAGCTACCACTGCTGGCTGGCCTCATCAATGTGTATTTACCAATTCACCTGCTCGTGTGGAGCCAGGTATGTCGGCCGTACCCAGCGTTCGCTTTCCAAACGTATCACCGAACACTTACCAACATGGTTTTACAAAGGAGAAAAACGATGCCCCCCCCCATCGAGCTCTATCTTAGAACATCTGATAGAATCCGGACACCAAGCTACACCCCAAACAAACTTCAAAGTCGTCTACAGAATACGAAGCAGCCTTCCTAAAGGTGTACGAATCAGACTTCTTCAAACTTCAGAAGCAATGGCGATTCACTTGCTAAGTCCTGAACTCTGCATACAGAAGAAGTTCGTTCAATCACTACATTTGCAATGGACGTAATCTATCTTATTACCCAACAGGTAAATTCTACCTAATCTTTTTCTCTTCTGTCTCTTCATTAGTATTATTTTGTCTTCTCAATTGTAATATTTTGCATTTTCAACCTTCTTGTTCTCTACCCCCACCTTTTGCACCTCATTACCACTGTTACTGACTTGACCAACACTCAATTTCTAGTCATTTATGTTACGTCATCCAACTTATTTGCTCAATTTCAGTTCTAATTTAAATGGCATTATTCTCTACCCCACCTCTACTTAGTCTCTCTCTACCTGTAATTACCTCTGTTGCTACTCTGACTTAAGTTGAAACATTTTAGTCAATTCTATTACGTCGTCATCTAACTTACTAACTAACTCAATCTTACTTTAGTTGCTGTCTAATTAACCAACCTTGTTTCTATATTAGATCATTCTTGTATTACCTACCTGATCAATTATCTAAACTTGACAAACCTCATGCACACACATACACAAATAATTATATATAAATGCGATTGTACAGCTAGCTATGTGAATGAATTCGCTCGCCGTCGAAAAGAGGAGTCTCTTCGCTGAACGTCTTCTCTTTTTTTCATATTAAAAATACTTTGGTAAAGATATCAAATACAAAACTGCATTTTATCCATTCTACAAGATCACTATTCGAATTATAAAACGATTTGCTGTCTTCATTCAAAAATTTATTCATGAAATATTGATAAAAAAAGGTGACAAGTGTATTTATGCCTACCTCCGCTTGTTGGTGAATTCGCAAACTCCTCAATCAGTAGAATTGATTTTTCGATAACTGACAGATCAATACAGTCATTTTGAGTGGTGACGTCTAGCCCCACTTTAACAGTCCCACTACTACTACACAACTCTTGTTCCATTTGACTTAGATAACTAGGAGGACTCTCGGCATTCATTGTAGATTTTGTGATAGAAAATGAGACGAAGCCACGATTAGTCGCTTGTCTGTAGACGAAAACTTCATTGAGTAAATGTTGATTCTCTAAACAAAATAAATAGCAAAACAGACTTATATTATAAAACACAAAACAAAATAATTGAGCCAGCAAAGAATATCCCCCTTTTCGATAAATTCCTCCTCCTCTTCTCGCTCTACAATTATATCAATATATGCATGTTTATATACATAGAATATTCTAGATTAGTAGTCAATAACAATATTAGTGTTTTGTTTTAAATAATATCGATTTGTAAAGTAAGATCACAATGGAATTACCGACAGTTCATTAAAGATGCTTAAATTATAATTGTGCGTCGGTGGCACAGTGGTTAGGACTCTTGCCGACGATGCACATGGTCCGGGGTTCGATTCCCTGCCGACGCACACCCGATATCTATGGTCAGGGCCTGCGAAATTCGGGCTATCGATATCCATGGAAATCTACTTGTACTGAAAATACGGTGTGGCATCAAGCTTTAATCAAAAAAAAAAAAAAATAATAATAAAGATATAGTAGCAAATAGAATATCAACTAAAATTAGGAAAATTCCACAAAAATTCAGGATCGATCATTCAAACCTAGATGGCCAAGCGGGTAAGGATAATGTCTGAACTAACTTCCTCTTTTGGATGCACAAATTAGGCTTGTTAATATGGATCCCAACGGCCAGCCAGCCAGCCTCAGCAATATTTATAGTCGAACTAAGGCGAAATTGAGATTTGTTGTGGATGCGTTAAATGACCCTGAAAGCCGTCTTGTTAACATCAATCCTGTATGCCATGTAACCAGCAAGTAGTGTCTGGATTTCCGGAAGGTATTTTCTCGTCAGGAATATCGTTTCAATGGACTAAATGAAGTTCTACATGACAATAATGATTGGCTCTTCTCTAGACAACTTCATTCATGCATAGTTGGATAGGATTTATTAAGATCCATTGTTATTAGTAAGAATATTTGGATTCTACGGAACTGAGTATGGTCCGTTTTGGAACTACATTCTGTACAATTGGGATATCCTCCCAGTTTTCAACCTCGAGTTCACCACCTTATGATATTTGCTAAATTTTGAGTTGTTAATTTGCAGGGATTCGTGGTGAATTTCGTAATGTAATCACGAAATTAATCCATTTAGAAAACCATTGAAAACTAGACAACCGTTTTGCCTCAGTTTTGGACTCTTTAGCAGTAACCACCTGGGTGAGACCTTCAGATCAAAGATTGACCCCGTTAAACATGTGAACACTGGGACGGCATTCAGTGGCTAATCTGTTCTGACTTTGCAATTTGTGATATACATTGTGACCGTCACCCCTTGGGTTTGTTGTGTATCTACTGTGTTTTTTGATGTGGTTGCGCTCTCTCTCTGAGCTTTCATCGCCCCACCACTAGGCGACATCTTCCTTCAGCGCATACTTCAATTTGAATTCAAGTGAGCTTTTAGATTTCTCCACGAGTGAGTTTATTAATCATCTCTCCTGGTCGGTGGGTGACCTTGGACGTGATTCTTTGGTTGTTTTTGTGTGTTTTCACACCTTCTAGGAGGCTACTTGTATCGATATTGGAACTGGTATTGTTTCTTTGACTTGAACTTTGACCTTTTGTGTGTGTGAGGTTTCCTTCTTATCGGTTGATAAATTTTGTCTATTTCATGGCGATGAAAGCTTCGCCAGCTGAACAGGATCTCAAAGGTCAGGATGATGTACTGCTTAACCCCTAGTATTCCACTCGAAATCCAAAGGAATAATCTCAATAATTTCCTTAGTTTTACTTTGCTTTCGTCACTTTAATCTTTCATGTCTAAAAAACCTGTAAAAAATTAACTAGCACCTTCCAACTTCTGAATATTTTTGCAAGGGTTAACATCCGAAAATTCCAGTGACATTATCAGCATAGATTTTTTTAATTTTAACAACTATGGATTAACATTTCATGTGTGTGTGTGCAGTGAATCATCAACAGAAATTTTATGCTTAGGATCTAGTTATTCTACAGGGGTTGCACTAGTGACAGAAAAACGGGTGACTATAAAATCTACTTAGAAGTGGTCCTTCGCTGCGTCACCTCTAATTCTCGTCTATATTCATGATATGTGTGTGAAATACATCGACTCCTTCGTTATTTACGCGCTCATCACTAGTAGTAGTGTGCTGAGAGAGCTGTCTGCTAGCTAGCCGTAAATTGGTAGACAGTAATTTACGTCAATGTTGTTTATGTCCCAAATATTACTGGTCATGAGAAAACAAGAACAAAGATTGACTGATTCAACAACCAATCACAGCAGACTTTCATTGCGTAGGCGGATACAATTAGCAGATAGATAGATGATCTGACCTTGAAGAAACAGTCACAAAGAGATGAAAGATTAACTAACTTCCTGTGAGAAACAACCACCAATCAGAAGACAGTGTTTGTCTGCTAACAATAATCGATAATAATATATGTTCATGAAAATCGATTAATATCTGTTGATTTCGTAAATAAATGATCTGTTGACTGGCCCTTGTCTTCTGTTGTTACTTTTTTGATGTAGATTTTTTTATCTCTTGATAAATTTGCAACCAATCACACACAAACGTTTTATACATTCTTTTTATTCTCCGATTAAAAACTGTTAGCCTACCTTTAATATCTTTCAAGTGAATACGCCATTTCAACTAAAATCCATATACTAACACTGATTGTTTCATTTTTGTACTGAATTAATTAATAATTTTTTTTATATCTAGCCGTTCGATTTCATTAAAAGATACCGACCAGTACTGGTAACGCCTAAAGCATATCATTTCGCAGGTTACTCATTTTTTATGATTGACAGCAAATATCGCCTGTATAAGATCAGTCACACTAGATTGTTGCACTTTACTGAGTCAACTGCGTAGGTGGGTGGTAGTATTGTGTTTCGGAATTAGACTGAGAAGAACAAGAAGTTCAGCAAAGATGGCGATCTTTTCTGGGCGATTTCATTCTCAAAAGCAGCTGTACAATCGCATTTATATACAACATTAGTTTACATGGATACAATTATTATTTGTTTAATTAATTCCACATAGTAACGAAGGAGATAATTATTTTCCAACTTGATATGAAAGTTTGAAGGTACGAATATAGAAGATTACAAGGGGCTTAGAGACAAGATTGCATAGGATTAGAAAAAACAGTTACAACGTATGCAAAATTAATATTTGATAACTGGAGAAATAATTTTTTGAAAGGCGAATAAAAGGTGACCATTATTTTCAACTTGATATGAATTACAAGAGGCTTAGAGACAAAAGTTACGCAGGGATAGAACGAATTACAGGTGTGAACAAAATGAGCATGGAAACAAATTGAAATCAAAATTTTCAACTTGAAATGTAAGTTAGGAGGTGTGTGAATATAGATTACAAGAGGCATAGAAACAAAAAATTACACAGGATTAGAATATAATTGTAAAATGGTTATTCTAAACGGATTACAAGTGTGATCAGGAGGAGCATGGAAACAAACTTAAAATAACGGATTTTATAACTGAAAACAGAAATGGGATGAATTGAATGAAGACAAAGAGAGAAAATTACACACACAGAGAACAAAACAAAACAAAAAACTGAAGGCTAAGGGAACATACCGAACTAGGTCCACGGTAGTTGTAAAGGCTGGACTAGTTTCTTTTGAACACATAGCTCCGGCTTTTCGATGCATATGGCGAGAGCTTCCGCAGTACAAAGAAGTCGGAAACACACTGACTGCCTTTGGTAGATTTTTGTTTACTTTGTAAATGACTCTGAATGATGAGTCAGTTGAGATTCTGTGACAGGTATTGACGAGGTGTTCAGTTATGGCGCTTCTGATTGAACCAGTGCCTCCTCTTTGCAGCCATGCTGGATGATGTTCTCTAACACGTTTTGATAAGACCCGCATAGAACGACCTATGTACCTAGCTCCGCAAGAGCAGGTGAACTGATATATGCACATTGAAGTGGTCATATGCGGAAGTCTGTCCTTTCCGTTGCTCCGAAGTAGTGGGCGGCTAGAGAATATCACTCTTAGAGTTTTGTCCACACCTGTAATTCGTTCTATCCCTGCGTAACTTTTGTCTCTAAGCCTTCTTGTAATTCATATCAAGTTGAAAATAATGGTCACCTTTTATTCGCCTTTCAAAAAATTATTTCTCCAGTTATCAAATATTAATTTTGCATACGTTGTAACTGTTTTCTAATCCTATGCAATCTTGTCTCTAAGCCCCTTGTAATCTATATTCGTACGTCAATGTTTTTATGTCCCGAATATTGGTCATGTGAAAACAAGAACAAAGACTGACTGACTCAACAACCAATCACAGAACACTTTCTCCGCGTAGGCGGATACAATTAGCAGATAGATAGATGATCTGACCTTCAAGAAACAGTCACAAAGAGAAACAACCAATCAGAAGACTGTGTTTGTCTGCTAACAATAATCTATAATAATGTACATGAAAATCGATAAATATATGTGTTGATTTCCTAAATAAAGGCGATCTGTTGACTGGCCCTTGTCTTCTGTCGTTACGGTAGTAGTAGTAGTAGTAATAGTTTGCTGAAAAGCAACTTTTATTGCACAGTACACAGACAAAGAACAAAGCACAAGTACACATGATTAAAAAATTCGAAACTAACCAGTCACCAGAGTATCGCCTTCAGGGACAATATCCTTGACTTTCAGCTTCATCTCCTCGTCTACTAAATGAAGGTTATCACTAACACGATTGTCAGTATCAGCTGTAGGCTTCGATGATGATGATGATGATAAAACGTCTTCGCTATCAACCTTTTCTTCATTGATACAAGAAACTAATGCAACTGAACCAACTGGACAAACTGAGAATCCACTTTTTTTCAAAAAATAAATGGGAAAAAAATTTAAATGCGATTATCATGTAATATAGCAAAAATATTCATTCAGACATCTATCTATAAAACACAAAAATAATTGAGCCAGCAAAGAATATCCCCCTTTTCGATAAATTCCTCCTCTTCTCGCTCTACAATTATATCTATATATGCATGTTTATATACATAGAATATTCTAGATTAGTAGTCAATAACAATATTAGTGTGTGCTTTTTAAATAGTAATATCGATTTGTAAAGTAAGATCACAATGGAATTACCACAGTTCATTAAAGATGCTTAAATTATAATTGTGCGTCAGTGGCACAGTGGTTAGGACTCTCGCCGACCATGCACATGGTCCGGGGTTCTATCCCCTGCCGACGCACACCCGATATCTATGGTCGGCCTGCGAAATTTGGGCTACCGATATCCATGCTGAAAATTTCATACTTGTACTGAAAATACGGTGTGGCATCAAGATGTAATCAAAAATAATAATAATAGTAATTACAATAAAGACATAGTAGCAAGTAGAATATCAACTAAAATTAGGAAAATTCCACAAATATTTAGGATCATGCAAACTTAGATGGCCAAGCGGGTAGGGATGATAATGTCTGAACTAACCAACTTCTTTTGGATGCATAAATTAGGATTGTCAATATGGATTCCAACGGCCAGCCAGCCAGCCTCAGCAATATTTAGTAGTCGAACTGTTAAGGCGGATTTGAGATTTGTTGATATGCGGTAAATGACCCTGAAAGTCGCCTTGTTAATATCAATCGGTCTTGTGTTCTGTATCCACAAGATGATGAGTGAGATAGAATAGCACTGAGAATAGATTTTGTTTGTCCTTTGCTTAACCGACCAACCACTGTGCTGGGTGATGGTCAGCGATTCGACGAGAAACACGCCTATGCAAGTAACTGGCTCACTCCACAGCAGGAGTAGTTAAATTGGTAGATACACACAAATGAAAGAGGCGAAATTAGGCAGTTATTCTTTTACCCCCAACGAAGGCGAAAGAGAAGTGGTTTTGAAGACACAACGTAATTCGGCAGCTGCACTGATTGCTCTTCGTTTTACTGCCTCATTTCTAAGGCACAGCTGTGTTAGTATCTCGCTGATGTTGTCTCCAAAGAACTGCATTTGTAAGAATAAGGCCTTCCTTTGCTTCGGAACTGTTGGTGTTCCTTGAGCTGCTTTGATTTTAGATTCATATTCTTATCAATAAACTTTTCTGGATAACCATTTTCACTCATCAACCGTTTAATATTATTAAGTTCCTCATCAAGACATTCATCCGAGCAGATTGCTCTTGCTCTGTGGTGGACCAAGCACTTTATCAGATTGCGTTTGTATTTCAAGGGCACGAAGCTGAGAAAATGAGTATACTGACAGTCAGTTGATGTTGCTTTTCTATATACACTTCCTCTTCTTATTGCGCCATCCTCTTTTCTGGTCATAAGGACGTAGTCTAGAAATGAAATACTGGAGTCTTTTAGCTTCTCAATAGTAAAATTTATTGCAGGATGAACCTCGTTAAATTTATCCAGGATGTTCTTTGCTTCCTACTCCTCATTTTTCATAATCAAAAATGTATCATCCATGTATGTACCGACAATAGAATTCGAGTTCATTAATAACATCCTTCCAAGGCCCATTATTTTCTAGTTTCGCAAGGAAAATGTCGGCTAGAATGGTGGTCCTAGTGGTGAGCCCATCGCCTCACCGTCGATTTGTCTATATGTCACGTAATAGGCAAATTAAATTTCAGTGTAGATTTTTGTCACGGAAGCAATCTCAATTAGACAGAACATTCGTTGGAAACCAGGCAGCAGCAGCACTGGACAGCTTTTTCAGTCTAGAATTGTGGGGAAATGAATTAAAGAGTTCATTGCGAATTTCCTAGTAAAGTTTACAACATTGTGGAACACTGGGCGGAAGCAACAAGCATTCATGAGCTACATAGCAACAATTAAATTTGAACAAATAACAAACGCTGGCTATCATATAACAATAAAGAACAATTTTCATGTCTTCAAATCGTGGAAAATACCCATCGGGACATTAGATCATTGAAAAGAACAAGAAGTTCAGCAAACATAGCGATCTTTTCGGCGATTTCATTCTCAAAAGCAGCTGTACAATCGCAATTATATAGATTAGTTGGCGGAAGCTCTCGCCATATATGCATCGAAAAGCCGGAGCTATGTGTTCAAAAGAAACTAGTCCAGCCTTTACAACTACCATGCACCTAGTTCGGTATGTTCCCTTATCCTTCAGTTTTATTTTGTTGTTTTGTTTTCTGTGTGTGTGTAATTTTCTCTCTTTGTCTTCATTCAATTCATCCCATTTCTGTTTTCAGTTATAAAATCAGTTATTTTAAGTTTGTTTCCATGCTCCAACTGATTCACACTTGTAATCCATTCAGAGTAACTATTTTACAATTATACTATAATCCTGTGTAATTTTTTGTTTCTATGCCTCTTGTAATCTATATTGACACACAACTCCTAACTTACATTTCAAGTTGGAAAATTTTGATTTCAATTTGTTTCCATGCTCATTTTGTTCACACCTGTAATTCGTTCTATCCCTGCGTAACTTTTATCTCTAAGCCTCTTGTAATTCATATCAAGTTGAAAATAATGGTCACCTTTTATTCGCCTTTCAAAAAATTATTTCTCCAGTTATCAAATATTAATTTTGCATACGTTGTAACTGTCTTTTCTAATCCTATGGAATCTTGTCTCTAAGCCCCTTGTAATCTTCTATATTCGTACCTTCAAACTTTCATATCAAGTTGGAAAATAATTATCACCTTCGTTACTATGTGGAATTAATTAAACAAATAATAATTGTATCCATGTAAACTAATGTTGTATATAAATGCGATTGTACGTACAGCTGCTTTTGAGAATGAAATCGCCCAAAAAGATCGCCATCTTTGCTGAACTTCTTCTTGTTCTCTTCTATCTATTTTTCATTTCAACTGAATTAGAACAATATGAGAAGCAATCAATGGATTTGACCATTCAACATTTCAGAAGTTTCTTCCCCCCCCCCATCGACTGAGATGGTTAGGACATGTGCTACGTATAACTAGTCATCGCCTTCCTCGACAATGGGCAATGTTAGCTGATATAGGGTCAGGCTGGAAAAGATAGACCTAGCGGCGGTCAAACGAAAACATGGCACCAGTCAATGAAATCCACAACAGTTAGTTTAAGCCACGTAGGAAGATGTAGACTTTCTGGTTGGGGTCCTCGGGACGGTAGAAACCAATGATTGGAAACAATTGGTAACATGTCTGGAAATCGTTCTCAGTGGAGCAGATGCATCCACTCCTTGTGACCTATGGTTTCCAATTAAACTGTTTTGTTCTTCGTTATTACTATTCCTTTGTCTCACACCTCTGTTTACTGTCTATATTATGCATTTCTCCTACAGTCTTCTCTTGCTTTGTGTGCTACATGGAGTGTGGCGACTTGAACTGCCGCACAAATATGTGCAAAGTTCTATGTCGAAAACCAACCGACCGACCGACCCATCACCCTATTATATCAAATTTCGATCAGACATCTGGTTCTCTGCTACAAAGGACTACACGCTTATTACATTTGGTTCCCTTGATAAATTTCATTAAAGAAAGGAAGACGAAATTTGCAGAAATTTGGCAGGAGTTAGAATTCATGGACTGGCTGGCCATTGGATCGGGTCCCAGTGAGTGGCTTAATGGTCTACGAGCTCGCTCGCTGGCCTTGTAACCAGAACGTGGTCCTGGGTTCGAACCGCAGTCGGGTGGGTGCGTACTGCTGAATAGCCGGTCCCAAACTAGACTGACGAAACAGCTGTCCAGTACTCCTTGTGGCGGGTTTTCCAATGGTTCTCTAACCAATATCAGCTCATGATGAAATCCTGTAACCAATCAACCAATAAGCGAAGTGAAAGCAAACTGAGAACCCGCTTTTTTTCAAAAAATAAATGCGAAAACAAATTTTAATGCGATTATCATGGAATATATCGCAAAAATATTCATTTAGACATCTATCTATAAAACACAAAATTTAATTGAGGCAACAAAGAATATCCCCCTTTTCGATAAATTCCTCCTCCTCTTCTCGCTCTACAATTATATATTCATATATGCATGTTTATATACACAGAATATTCTAGATTAGTAGTCAATAACAATATCAGTGTGTGCTTTTTAAATAATATCGATTTGTGAAAAGTAAGATCACAATGGAATCACCACAGTTCATTAAAGATGCTTAAATTATAATAATAATGATAATAAAGATATAGTAGGAAATAGAATATCAAATAAAATTAGAAAAATTACACAAAAATCTGAGGATCATTCAAACCTCGATGGCCAGTGGGGTAAGGATAATGTCTGAACTAACCAACTTCTTTTGGACGTGCAAATTAGGCTTGTTGATATGGATTCCAACAGCCAGCCAGCCTTAGCAGTATTTAGTAGTCGAACTCTTAAGGCGAAATTGTGATTTGTAGGTATGCGGTAAATGACAGTGGTTAGGACTCTCGCCGTCCATGCACATGGTTCGGGGTCCGAACCCCTACCGACGCACACCCGATATCTATGGTCGGCCTGCAAAATTCGGGCTACCGATATCCATGCTGAAAATGCCATACTTGTACTGAAAATACGATGTGGCATCAAGCTGTAATCAAAATAAAAATAAATGACCATGAAAGCATCATTAACGTCAATCTTGTGTTCTGTATCCAAAAGATGAGTGAGATAGAATGGCGCAGCAAACAGATAGATTTTGTTAGTCCTTCACCTAGCCAACCACTGTGCAGGTTGATGTTGGGAAATTCGACGAGAAACATGCCTAACTGTACGGCCCATGCGAGTAACTGGCTCACTCGACAGGAGCAGTTAAACTGGTAGATACACATGGAAGAGGCGAAATTATGCAGTTTGTCTTTTACTCCCGAAGGAACGCAAAAGAGGAGTGGTTTTGAAGACATAGCGTAACTCGACAGCAGCACTGAATGCTCTTCGTTTAACTGCATTTCTAAGGCGCTGTGTGAGTATCTCGCTGATGTTGTCTCCAAGGTACTGCATTTGTAAGAATACGGCCTTCCTTTACCTCAGAACTGTTGGTGTACCTTGATCTGCTTTCATTTTAGATTCATATTCTTATCAATAAACTTTTCTGGATAACCATTTTTACTTAGCATCCATTTAATATTACTAAGTTCCTCACCAAGACATTGAAGAAAGCAAAGGATTCAGCATTGTGTAGGTAAATGGAAGACGTGGAAAGGATGACAAAGAAACACAATCAGAGTGACAGAAATAGTACAAAACAGCTAAGCTCTAATCATAAACACCATAATTTTGAGAATATACGTTTAATCATAAAATTCTAGATACTAACCGTTTGAACAGAAATGAAGGTGTGATGCATAGGAAATTTAAAAAATGGATATGTATCACTAGTTAATCATACTTGATCTAAATTCCCGACTGTCTGTATCTTCTTATGAAGACGTTAAGAAATGTTTTACAACTGTTTACCCACCCACTCACATACAGGCACACAGACACCATTGTATACCACATATATACGTATATTTCCATATTCAGTAATGTACGACCATGAACTCGTAGTCGGACGTAATCACTAAAATTCTGTTGAATAGTACATTCTGTTTAAAGTGTTTAACAAAAAGTACTGATGAAGAGTCCTAATCCAGGACGAAACAGCTGTCCAGTACTCCAGTGGTTCTCTAACCCATGTCAGCTCATGATTAAACCCTCCATCCAATCAAACAAAATCCCTGCAAAACCAATGCTTGAAAATTAATCTGATGCTCAATAGTGACTAGCCCTATTCAGACAGTCACCTGGGTTTCTAGTGGGAAGCCGTGACCAGTAGGGTTCAGCAGGTTGAAGATGAGGCAGTAACTCACTCATCGAAGAAGACATTTCGAAATGGTCGCGCTATGTCGTGAATTAGCAGAAGTTAGAATTCATGGGCCGTTGGATTGGGTCCCAGTGGCTTAATGGTCTACGAGCTCGCTCGGCGGCCTTGTAACCAGAACGTGGTCCTGGGTTCGGACCGCAGTCGGGTGGGTGCGTACTGCTGAATAGATGGTCCCAAACTAGACTGACGAAACAGCTGTCCAGTACTCCTTGTGGCGGGTTTTCCAATGGTTCTCTAACCAATGTCAGCTCATGATGAAATCCTGTAACCAATCAACCAATAAGCGAAGTGAAAGCACCAACCATTTGTTGTCATATTCATGTCGAAGTGGTACACACCTTTACAACTAGGATGATAATCAACCACCTTCTGAATACTTTCAACAAAAGTAAGCCTTCAAAATAATAAAATAATAATAATTTCAGACATTCATGCATATGTATGCATTCTGTAACTATGAGAATAAACTATTAGAAGAAATAAAATAAAAAAATAATAAATCGCTTACAAAGGTGTCTCTATCGTGTAGGTACTATTCCTTTCCATGGATGATAATAATGGAGTTGACACTGGAATCTGTAGTTTGACTGGGACGCGACATTGTAGCTTCTCTTTGCAAATTCTCCCCATCCATAGAGCAAGTTGACGATTACTTTCTGAAATTTTAAATATATTTTTGTATTCAAAAGAATGGATGGATACTGAACAAAGAATAAATAAATACTCTTTTCGATAACCCCTTCATCATCATCATCATCATCAGGCTCTACAGTTATATATCCATCCATTATAGTGAATGAAGGAATGAATGAATTAGTGTTATGAACAACAACATGAATGTTGCTGTTTAAATAACATCGAATCAATAATAATAATAATACCAATGGATTACAGTTCAATAGCATCAACATAACAATACACACTGAATTTCAGACAGCGAAATTGGGAAAGATAACATTACAAATTCATGAATTTACAGTCTCTACTGAAGGCCAGTCAGCCAGGGCAGTAGTAGTGGCTAGCTGGCTGGACTTGCTTCTTCTCCACACACATAGCACTCACTGGTTGTTTGAGGCGAATTGCAATAGCCTCTGCTGTTTAGAGCATGCAGTGGGTGCTTCGATGATGATTTTGTCAATTTATTAGGCACCCAGTAGATGATGATAGAGAAGGATTCTTCCACGCTGGCTGCTTGGCTGTCTGTCTCTGTGGCCAGCCGGTTTGTACCAGATGGTCCAATATCGAACTGTTGATGGTGGTTTTCACTACACCTTTACTCAGCCATAGTGGGAGATGTTCTCCAGCGAGCGAGCGACCACGAAAAATCAAGTCCCTAGAGCAAGGAACGGCCAATATAACTCGCTCCACCACAAGCACAGTTGCAGTTGTTGAATTGGTAGATGCAATTTGAAGCGGCCAGCTAGTCTAGGTACTTCATCAGTAATTTTATTTAGTTATTCGGTACACATAAAGTATGCTGGTTCGCAAATACTAAGTAATACTTGTGTTATCAAATTGAAATTTTAGATGAGAAACAGCATAGAAACACAACTGTATAATGTCTCCAAAACCCAGTTTTAAAAATAAAGCACAAAAGAGGTGAAGAATTGAAAATAAGGATAGAGTGTGAACACATCTGAGCCAGATAACAAGTTCAACTACCGTTTTCACTTTATTAGTATTAAATCGCCTTAAAAGTCACTCAAAATCATCAAGACTAACAAACTCCTATGAACTAAAACAAAAATGGATTAGATAATTTAATATTAGACAATGAAGGGAAAATGGTTAGTTCTGACATTATTTGATATAAGTATAAAACTTGGGCAGGCACTGTAGTGGTGGTAGAGTATAACTACTCCATTATGGATAAGATTTTCTGTTTTGATAAACTGTCACACACTGTGTGTAGTGTTATACAGTAAGTAATATTAACTGATGCGACCACACGCTTCGAGCACAATTTATTATTGCCACTCATAATCATCATATCAAGTCACTCACTCACTCACACAACTTTCGTCTTCCTTCATTTATATACATGAGTGGAATTCATGATGATTAGACATTTGAATACAAATCAGTAATATGGGATAATGTACATTCAGAAATAATAATAGAAAGGGTATTATTGATCAATTACAATTGAAGATTATTTATTATCCTCCTCTGATTTCACTGACTGACTGGTGACTGACTGGTGGTAATAATATCTTCCATGCATATCTCTGGTATTTGCATTGAGTCATTTCTGTTGCATGTGTTGTGTTGGGTGTAGACTCGATGAACCAGTCAGGATTCAGTAATCAACCTCTCTCTCTCCACCTACATAGATTACTTTTTAGAATTTTAACCCTCTCCCACCATGCTATTGTGTGGTTGTGTGTTAATGCATGCATGCAGTGCAATGTAGTGCTGAGCTTTTTTCTAAATTACTTATCTTCTCGGGGTCAACTATTCTAATCTCAGCTAAATTCTTGTGTTCCCATAATCTGATTACCCCCGATCTACTAGTCTGTTTCACCTACGTAGTTGACCTAACTCGCAGTCATTGCAAGGTCTTTTGTCCTACCTGAGTGAGTTTGTAGGTTTAAATGCCGCCCTCCTTATATGGTATAACAGTGGATGACTTATATTCTCCCTTATTTATGTTATCATTACTAGTTTCACAATTATTTTTCGATTTCGCTTCTGGCCTTTTCCGATCTTCCCAATGATTTTATTTGATTTTTATTCAAATGTCTAATCATCAATTCCACTCATGTATATAAATGAAGGAAGACGAAAGTTTTGTGAGTGCGTGAGTGACTTGATATGATGATTATGAGTGTCAATAATAAATCGTGCTCGAAGCGTGTGGTCGCATCAGTTAATATTACTTACTGTATAACACTACACACACTGTGAGTGACAGTTTATCAAAATAGAAAATCTTATCCATAATGGAGTAGTTATACTCTACCACGCACACCACAGTGCCTGGCCAAGTTTTATACTTTCATATCAACGTGGAATTCTGTTTGGAGATACACGGTCAAATTGTTCGACTCATTTTTTTTCTTGAATAAATTAGTTTACCTTCAATAAGAATTCGACGATTTTCACTGTATACACAAATATCAACACTGCAGTTTGTCTTCAATTCCTCCGTGGAAATTTCTATCTTTGACAGTGTAGCCAACTTGTAGTTCTCTTCTTCTTCTTCTCTGACAGGTGCATTCTGATATGCAAGCAGATTTGCATGAATTTTGCTTGGAGTGTCTTTATCAGCTTCAATAGATAATCGCATGCACTGGGCAGTTTGACAAGGCCAACCATCCTTCCATAATCCTTCATAACTGGGTAGCAGAATTGTCTGGCGTGTTAGTTTCCCGTGTCCATTAGGCTTTCCATTGACAAATTCACCCTGTGTGAATCAATAATAATCATGTAGAAAATCTTAAAATACTTTTCTAAAGTTTATAATAATAATACTACTAATAATCTGCTTTATTTCAAAAACAGCACTACTTATAATTCAGAATGCAATTCTCAGCATTTGTCACAACACCTAACATCTGATTAACTCCTCAAAATATAAATAAAATTAAAAATTAAAACAAAATTAACCAGGCAGAATTTGTCCACATTTACGATAACACAAAGTCAAAAATATTCGAAGCACAAACTGAGAATATTAAATATAATAATAATAATAACAGTAACAGTGAGTTTGTTTCAAACAGTATTGTCGATTCAGTTTGGAAATTTTAGCATGTTATTGTAGAGGCATTGAATCTAATGTTCTGTTGATATAGCAGCATGGTGAGGGGAAATACAAAATTAACACAGTTATAACACAGCTTAAATGATGTTCACACTTTGATAGAAAATAAACAAAACAAAAGAAAATTGAGAGGATTATAAATATAAGAAGTACAATAACAATAAAGGAGGATGTTGTAAGGGTGGAGGAAATGGCTTATTTAGTAGTGCAAAGAACGTTAGTTAGTTAGTTAGTTCATGCCTAACACTATTTTCATCACATAAAGTACCTGCCACCAAATGTGGTATAGTGGAATTTTTATACTTAGATGTACGTGCATAAAATCTTCCGAAAAGACTTCTTTTTTTACCTGAGGAGGAGACACAAGGTTGGAGCTGCGGGTGTTGCGGTGGATGCTCGCAGTCTGACAAAATTCCTTTAGCGAATTTGTTACATGACATCAAGTGCCTATGAATGACAATGTCAACGATATGGCCCAATAGGATACCACTCGCCCT
This sequence comes from Trichobilharzia szidati, assembly GCA_944472155.2. NCBI lineage: Eukaryota > Metazoa > Platyhelminthes > Trematoda > Strigeidida > Schistosomatidae > Trichobilharzia > Trichobilharzia szidati. The sequence continues at coordinate 9,348,979 of OX235279.1, forward strand.
ACTGACCCATAGTTTTCAGAGTTCTACGAAGTATGACATAGTCTTTTTTAAGCAATCCAGGAGAGAATAAGCAGGGGTGAACAGTAAAGAAGAATAGGTAAGATGCGGACGAGTTGACAAACTGTAAGAGGAGGAGAAGTGGTTGGGTTATACCTGAGTGCCTTAACTTCCTTATGTAAAATGTCAGACGAAATATTCTTTTAGAAATCGCTAAGACATGGAAAGACCATGATGATAGGTAGGTCAGAAGAGAGAATTAATCCAAGATACTTAACGTCAGACTTGATTTCTATATCAGCATCATCGATTTTGCAAGGGTCATAGGAACCAACGGCTTCATTTACCTTTCGTTTACATAGGAAACTGAAATTGACAGTCTGACATTTGGAAGGGTTTAATTTAAGGCTGTTAGATGGAGACCATTTGCTAACTTCTGATAGAAAGCTGTTCATCTTAGTACAGTCTAGCTGGCTGGGAGTTAACAGAGATTGAAATAGTTAGATCATCGACATACTTAACAAAGTTCATTTCATCATCAGAGTGAGGCAAGAAGTCATGCAAGAAGAAAGAAAACGGAAAAGGAGAAAAGACATCGCCTTCAGGGAGGACACCAGCCTCAGTAAGTAATGAAGTGGACGACTTCTCCTGACATTCTTTAGCCGGAAACGAAAACTGATTCTATCATTCGCCATTTGCATTCGGCAAATATGTAGGGCAGATGTTTTAGAGGAAGACTTACATCTTCTTAGAACAATTCCCAGTGAGAAATGGATTACCTCCACACTTTAGAGATAAGAACGAAGAGTTAAAACCTAAAAGCGTAAATTTGTTTTATGTACCCAAAAAATGCTACATATGAAACTTGAATTCGTAGATGACTTAGCTGCCAGTATCCTTAAAAGAAGGGTCGCATAGTACTCGAAAAGGATATTCGCCTCAGCATCCTTGAGAATAGTGTTTTCTTGTGTGACCACGTATGTTCAATAACCTGAAGGGAAAAAATCATCAGCTAACCATCAACTCTGTGTGCGTTTGATAGGTCATTTTGTCCAAGAAGGTGTAAGAATACTATCCCTCGTGAATACGAACAGGTGGAACTGGGGCTAATAGTGAGATATCCGGTTGATCCTCGACACCGTTTTTCTCGACAACCGCTTCCTTTGAAGTTATCTACAAGGCTAAAAGCAACCTGCCCAATTCATTACATATCTGTGTTTCTGAAGTTTGGGCTATCAAAATAGACAAGACAGACCTTTTATGGAACGGCCAACTGACAAGCTTCTACATATGGGTACCAATCAGTCGAAAAAGAAACCTAATTAGATCCCTTGTCACTCGTGTCTGACGACGCATCTACAGCTCTGATACCCTGGAGCAAGAAGAACTACATTTCCTGAAAGAAACCTTCAAACAAAACGGTTATCCATCAAGATTCGTAGACAAAAACATTAAAACAGAAAGTCCAAAAGCAAGAGACACCATCCTTGCCAAAACAGATACTTTATATGAACCTCAACTTCAAAGGTGACCTACTCAGTGATGTCCTTAGGAAGGGAATCTCCACCTCTTTAAGAAGAACTTTCTTTGTGGCAACATTGAGAGTAGTGTTCTCCAGTCACCCGCTGATTTTCAGAAGCCCTAAGGACAAGATCCCACACCTGACCACTACTTCTATGTGCATATATCAGTTCACCTGTTGCTGTGGAGCCAGCCAGGTACATCGGTCGTTCAACGCGCATCCTGTCAAAAAAGGTCAAAGAACACTATCCAGTATGGCTGCAGAAAGGAAGTATTGGCTGCATAAGGAGTGCAATAATCGAACATCTCGTCACCACTACTGGTCATTCCATCTCAACAACAAACGCCTCCTGCTTCAAAGTAATCTACAAAGGGAAGAACTATCTGCCGGGAGGTAGGGAGAAAGCAGCATATGAAAGTGTGAGGCGAAATACCGACGAATGTGCGACAGGGTCAGACAAACAGTTTCCAAGTGAGAAGGACCACATATGGTCACTTCGAGATGATGGGGTCACGCAGACACAATCGCAGTGGTAAACAAAGGGAAACAGGTGAACATCGGCGAGCACCCAGATTCCAGGCAGTAAGATAAACGAACAAAGCACCTAGAACCAAGAAGACCGAACGCAATTCAGTTGCAAGTCTTTGACGGGGGAACGATTGTGGTGAGAGCTGTCTGCGCTAGCCAAAATTGGTAGACAGTAATTTACGTCAATGTTTATGTCCCAAATATCGGTCATGAGAAAAATAAGAACAAAGACTGACTGACTCAATAACCAATCACAGCACCCTTTGCTTGCGTAGGCGGATACAATTACCAGACAGATAGATGATCTGACCTTCAAGAAACAGCCACAAAGAGAAACAACCAATGAGAAGACTGTGTTTGTCTGATAACAATAATCTATAATAATGTATTTACATAAAAATCGATAAATATATGTTGATTTCCTTAATAAACAATCTGTTGACTGGCCCTTCTCTCATTAGCATAAACGAGTCGATAATACTAGTTCGTAAACTAGCCGAGGCGTAGGAGTGTGTCTTAGATGGGAGTCAACCGTGGATCTTGTGCGTGTTTGGCGATTAGTCTACCATAGAACACCGTCCATGCACAGGCGATCTGGTGGTTTAGTCCATCCTTGAGTTATACGCCTAATTTGTTTTTAAGTTCATCAGTATGTAAGTAAGCATTTTGTTTATCAACACATTTAATTCTCACCTCGTATTTTATTCCGCTGGCGAGTTTTAAAGTGCCCGTGCCATTGAACATATCATTTTTCCAGTAGCCCCAATAGACATACCTTTATTAAGATATTTTCAAAAAACAATTAGTGTTGCCTTTATGAATTTGGATAAAGCAGCAATAAGAAGACGTAATTTGTCTGTCTGAATCGTGTGTGTAATGTGCATATTTGCGCGCAACACACATTTCGAACAATCTGATCCATCACACACGGACTTGTCATAGGAGTACATATATATGAAATTAATAAAGAGTTAAGAGGTGGGTGAGAAAATAGACTTGACTACTTAGGTCAAGTTAAAAGGACGACATATTGAAGGTCAGAATAACAATGAAGATCAATCACTAAACTAAATAACAGAGGTAATAGTACATCTGCCCTGCTTGGTATCAAAACAAAGTTTACCAACAAGGAAGGTAGGTTTAGATAGTGTGATGACAAATTGCTGGTTTGAATGCATAGAGGTGGTTTAAACTTCTAACTGCCAGCTAGGGCTTCTACAAACTTTAGGATACGCTTTCATCCAAACACGTTTTATAGATAGGTTTAAAAGATGCGTTAACGTCAATTTCATGTCCTGTCTCCTCTGTAATATGTTTCGCAACAGAGGAGCTAACTATGTGTTCGTCTGTTGTCACCATTGATGGGTTCTGAGGATTCCATTTGCAGAGATCGATGAGTCCTCCCTATGTATGTGTGTGCGTCCATACGTACATTCAAATCGGTAAATACAGTGGGATGTGACATCATTTTTCGCATGTTCACTGGGCTTAGATGGATGGATGGATATATTAACTTGACATTCTCAATTATTATGATATTAGCTGCATAAAACGTCTTTTAAACAGCAGCGTTCAGTCTTTGTCTAGTTATCAAGCTGCTATGATGCCCCACCCATATAGGGTAGCTTGATGTACACGTCTTTCTTAGGGGCGAGTTGTAGAGTGAGTGGGTCTTGGTGTTCCACTGACTACTTTATATCTCCTGATGAACTTGTCTGGATAATTGTTATCAACCAGAGTGAGTTTGTGTCAACTTTCTTTCTTCTTCATCATCAAGTGTGTCTGTCTTCAGTGTATATTCGTTGGATTCTACTGAAGAGGCACTTAGCTCACTAAGGATCTTATGCACGAAACAGGGCAGAAACTGCGGTCATTGAGATACTGTCCTGTCCAGGTAGGTAGGTTTTCTATAAATGGAACGTTTTATTGACCCATCAAGCCATCCGTTGACTAAGCAATATGTCTAGGAAAGATAAACAATTATCTCCCTATTCTACAGACAGATGCAAGTGATATGCTTGCTATTCTGAACTTCATTTATTCGATTGAAAATTGAGGTAGCAGAACAAGAATAATTACTGATGATTACAATATCATCTACATATCTTCTATAAACAGCATATTCCTAAATGGCTCCAGAAACAAATGGAATCTTCAGAACCCATTAACGGGGAGAATAGGAGACCTAGCTCCTCTATTGCAAAACACATTATAGAAACAGGACATAAAATTGACGTTAACACACATCTTTTAAACCTATCTATAAAAGCGTGTTTTTGGGAGAGGGCGTATCCTAGAGTTTGTGGAAGCCGTAGCTGGTAGTTAGGAAGTTTAGACCACCTTTATGCGTCCAAAGCAACAATTTGTCATCACACTAACCTACCTTCCTTGTTGGTAAACTTTGTTTTGATACCAACCAGAGCAGATGTACTATTATCTTTTTTATTTGGTTTAGTGATTGATCTTCATTGTTATTTTCATCTTCAATATGTCCTCCTTGTAACTTGACCTAAGTAGTCAAGTCTATTTTCTCACCCACCTCTTAACTCTTCATTATTTCCATGTATGTATGACATTCCCATAACAAGTCCGTGTGTGTGATGGATCAGATTGTTCGAAATGTGTGTTGCGCAAATATGCACATTACACACACGATTCAGACAAACAAATTACGTCTTCTAATCGCTTTATCTGAACAAGATATTTGCAAAAATAAACACTTCACAAAATTGTACTGCACACATACCCAGATGTCCATAAACATCCAGCTCCACTGCGTTTATCATTAACGAAACCACCAGTGTATTTACTTCCGTCTGTAGACAAGTATTTCCCCTGTCCTTCTCTTTCTTAGTTTTCTTTGTTCTTTTAAAAAATATTGATTACCATGTTTTGCGTTATGATGCCAGTCTCCTTCGTAGACACATCCATTTCCATAATTCATCCTCCCATAGCCATGACGTTCTCCAAGCAGGAAGTGACCGACGTATTCACTTTTCGACAAAGGATAATATCTTCTGCCTTTTCCACTGATCTCTCCATCAGTGAAATCACCTTCATAGACGCTTCCATCTTTCATAGTGAACTTTCCATTTCCTAAAATATTAAAGGTGTGTTTTTGAAAAAATTAATAAACAAAGAAGCCTACCACACTTTTTCCCGTCAATCCACTGACCTTCATACTTGTAGTAACCATTTCGATAGGAATAAATCCCGATGCCTGGTTTATATATACATGTATATATATGATCATTTGAAACTGTCAAGATCCTACCATTCCGCTTATCTTTATGCGTTTGACCAACGTAAAATCCTGTAGACATAGTGTAGAATGTTGTAGTAGAGATATTTCTCTGACAACTTGTAATTATATTGGTCTACCGGCAATCTATTGAACTGAAGACGCTGTAAGGCTTACCAGGATCCTGTCCTGATAGAAGAAAGTAATAATAATAATAATAATCACTTTATTCCACAACAATAACAATTTACAGCATGGAATTTTCAGCGTTTCATTTTACATATTGCAATGGTTTAGCTCTTTTTATAATTATATAAATATATAAAATTTTTAAAATACTGATAGTTAATAGGAAAAATAAAAAACCCCAACAAAATATACCATTTCTAGGTCATAGTGAATAATAAATAAATAATATAACAAATAACACATGCAATAATATGCATCATTACATTTTATAGTTTAGTTAATGATTTAAAAGTTGTAAAAGTTCTTTTCTGATATTTGTCTCTTCACTCAATATTCGTGCCAAATATGGTACGGTTGAATTTTTATATTTTGTAGTACGAGCATAAATGTTTATGAAATTTCTTCTGCTCTCTTACCCGAAGAGATACAAGGAAACAATTGTGAATAAAGAGGATGTTCACTATCAGACAAGATAACTTTAGCTAAGTGTTTACAAGAATTCATGTGCCTATTGACAACAGTGTCGGTTAGTTGAGTCAAAGGGATAGCACTGACCCTACTTATAGCCCTCAGTGTTCTTCGTAGTATTATATGGTCTTTCTTGAGTAGCCCAGGGAAGAATAATGGAGAACAATAAAGAATGATGGGCAAAACACATGAATTCATAAATTGTATGAGAAGAGATTGGGTAGTACCTGAGTGCCTCAACTTCTTTATGGAATAAGTCAGACGGAAAATCTTTTTAAAAACTATAAGAATATGAGACGACCAGCAAAGGTTTGAAGAGAAACTGATGCCAAGATAAGAAACACTTGACTTACTCTCTATCATGGTACCATCAATATTACAACAATCATGAGATTGGATCAATCCATGCATGTCTTTTTCACTTCTCAAGCTGAAATCAACAGTATTACATTTAGTTGGATTTAGTTTAAGACCATTTGAGCTAGACCAATCCTTAACTTCAGCTAAGAAGCCATTCATATGGGAACAATCCGATGTGGAAACTACAGGGACAGAAACGGTCAGATCATCAGCATACTTAATGAAGTTAACATTGGGTGAGTTCGAAAGGTCATGCAAAACGAAAGAGAAAAGAAATGGAGAAAGTACTGCACCTTGAGGCACACCACTTTCAGCTAGCTGAGAAGTGGAGCGCTTTCCATCCAAAACAGTATGCTGTTTCCTATCCTTAAAATAAGAAGACAGCCATCTAGTTGCCCGGGACTCTGTTTGTGCTGAAATCATCTTTCCTAATAAAAGTGTCCTAGGAACAGAGTCGAAAGCTGCAGTATAGTCTAAAAAAGCTGTTCGAACGAACTTAGCACCCTTATCAAGGCAGGAAACAATATTGTGGTGTAGTACAATGGCTGCATCTAATTTACTTCTTCCACACTTATAAGCAAACTGCTTAGGGTCACTAAAAGCTTTTAAAGAAGGTTTAAGAGTATTCAAAAGAAGTTTCTCCACAGTCTGAGAGGTCAGCTTGACTTTTGGTTTGTGAAATTTCAGTCTGTAAAGTTGTACATTAAAATACTATTTAGAGTTTGGTGTTATCAAAAAAACAACAGAAAAGATGTAGGCATTTCAGGGATCAATCAGAAATGATCAAATACTAAAAATCAATTTATTCTCCTTCTGCTGCTCTACACACACAAATACGTACATTAGCTTCAAATTTTAAGAAAAACCTGCCTATAGTTGATCTCCAGCATAAATGGGAGGAACCTGAAAGAAACAACCTCCTCAACCTACCTACCTGGGAAGCATCGTTTCAACTACAGGCGGAACTGATGAGGATAGCGAAGCAGCGAGGATCTGGAAAGCAAGGCAAGCTTTCACTACTCTCAAGTCTGTGTGTAGGTCAACACACAGCACTCAGCATGAAAATGAAAATTAAGATCCGGATTTTCAACTCCAACGTGAAGTCAGTCGGTGCTACTTCCTATATGGATCAGAGACTTGGCCATCGTGTCATGAATAACACCTCAAACAAACTACAGACCTTCATCAACAGCTAGTTGTCTTCGCTCAATACCACTCAAGATCAGATGGCCGGCCGGCCGGCCAGAAAAGATCAGCAACAGGGATCTCTGCCAAAGAGCGAACCAACACAGCAGGAACCGATTATGCAACAAATAAGTAGGAAGAAATGGAGGTGGATTGGAGTGTGGCCATGCTCTGAGGAAACCATCAAGTGACATCACACGCTAGGCCATTACTCGAGTGTAACCCGAAAGGAAAGCGGAGAGTTGGTCGTCCAAGGGTGACTTATACGCGCACCTGATTGGATGATTTGTGTTGGTCTACCGGCAATACACTGAACTGAAGACGCTATAAACATTACCAGGATTCTGTCCTCATAGAAGAAACAGCCTTAGAGGTCAGCTTGACTTCTAGTTTGTGTAATTCCAGTCTGTAAAGTTGTACATTAAAATACTATTTAGAGTTTGATGTTGTCAAAAAAAAACAAAAATGAAAAGACGTAGGCATTTCAGGGATCAATCAGAAATAATCAAATGCTAAAAATCAATTTCATATATTTGGTTCCTCTGATAAATTTCGATAAAGAAACCAAGACGAAATTTGCAGTATGAAATGTGATATCGTCATCATACTATTTCACAGGTTCTCCTGATCAGCGAACTGCACACTCCTACGTAAAATTATTTATTATTATTATTGTTTCCTTTAATTCCCAGAGCAACATAGGGCTTCAGCTGCATGTCTCCGATACGTTCGATTCTCTGCTAACGTTCTCTCCCGGCTCCAAGTCTGCCCACATGCTTTCATCTCCTCCTCTTCACACCACCTCCTCCAAGTCACCCACCCTCGCACTGACGACCAACTCGCCACTTCCCTTTCGGGTTCCACTTCAGCAATGGCTTGTCCAGTGATGTCACTTGACGGTTTGTTTTCTCAGAGTATGGTCAAAATCCAGTCCACCTCCATTTCTTCCTGCTTATCTGTTGCACAATCGGTTCCTGCTGTGTTAGCTCGCTCATTGCCAGAGATCCCACTCTGTTGCTGATCTTTTCTGGCTGACCGGCCGGCCATCTGATCTTGAGTGGTATTGAGTGAATACAGCTAGCTGTTGATGAAGGTCTGTAGTTTGTTTGAGGTGCTCCTTATGATGCGCTAGCCAAGTCTCTGATCCATCCGTATAGTAGCACTGACTGACTTCACATTCGAGTTGAAAATTCGGATCTTATTTTTGATGCTGAGTGTTGACCTCCACACAGGCTTGAGAGTAGTGAAAGCTACCTAAAATTGCAATGGTTATATATAGATGATAATAGCATACTTTAATATTTGAGTGGTAGTAGAGAAGATTAGATAATATAAAACTGAAGCATCCAAAATGAAAGCAGCATTACAATTTTTAGTTTAAGTTTTCATCATCAATTTATACACTTTCAAAGTTGAAAAGGAGAGTGGCGGGAGGCGTAAGACAGAAAACAGAAAAAACTGTTAATTAACAGAATAGTGTTAGCTTGTAGCTTGTTCACATAGCAACTCAAATGAGATAAACGAAAGCGGTTACAGTTTATGAGATTAAGATTTGTTCAGTGAGTTGAGATCACTCACTGAATTAGATGACTAATTATTAATTAATGTAATCAAAGTCAAAATTCAGTTACAAAGAGAGTGAGAGGTAAATCACATACACTCTCTTTCTGTATGCATAAGGCTGGTTGGCTTGAATCGTCTGATTGCGACCGTTTCGGCAAATCGCTTCGTAGTAAATTTGCTGTCCTTTGTCTATTTAATATTTTGAAGGACTTGTAAATGTCTACGAGATGTCCGGTATCAACAAAATGCCTGGTAATTGCACTCTGAGAATATTTGCTTCCCTCCTTTCAGGCACAGGTTTCTTGGAATATGTTCAGAAAACCAATGTACTTGCTCCCGCAAGTGCACGTAAATTCATAAACGCAGTTGGAGGTGAAATCAGCAGGGTATTTAACCAGTTTCGTGTGGCATATCGAAGAAGTGGTGCTGTATACTGTTATGAGTTTAGCTGCAGGTGAGAAGCTTCTTTTTATTGCACTTTTCAGTCTTTTGTCAATCTTTTGTGACACTGTATCTCCTTTGAATTCGGGGAGGGAGACAAATAAACACACTCTCTTCTTTTCTACAGTTGGGTGTTTTTCTTTTTTTATCTTTTTCTCTGCTAACTTCTATATAAACCCCTTAGGATATCCATTTTCCTTTGCGCATTCATTTCTCAACAAAATCTAATTCTTCTTCTTCGACCTTGTTTGGTGAACATAAGGGACCAATCAGAAATAATCAAATACAAAAAAATCAATTTATTCGAACACATCAACTCGAAGGTTGAAGTAATTCAATTCACTTATGAATTGGAAAATCAGGAAGAGGAGCTTCCAATGTTAGATTGCAGTGTAAAAAGGAAAGAAGATGGGAAGTTAAACACATTGGTGTGTTTACAGGAAACCCAAACATTCAAACAGATATTTGAACTCCCGATCATCCCACCCAATCTATGTCAGTAAAAATAGGATTGGTGAAATATTTAGGTGACAACAGAGCACAAAAACTAAGTAGTACCAAGGAAAATCTAAGACAGGAAGTGAAGCATATAAGAGAAGCCTTGAAACTTAATGATTACCCTGATAAATTAGTCAGAAAGTATGTAGGGAAATGTAAAAATAAAATAATTAATGATAGTAGTGATAGTGATAATAACAATAATAATAATATTAATGATGACACCAACAATAAAGAATCTAAATCATCAGTAGTAATTCCTTACAAGGAAGGAACCTCGGAAACCACCTTAGGCAGAATCCTTAACAATGCGGACAGGAATAAAAGTAACTGACATTTAACCCTTCCCCACAAACTCAATTAGAAACAAGCTCTGCCGGTTAAACGATCACTCCCGTGGAGCCTTTAGAACAAAACAATTTAGTTTATCTAATCCCCTGCTTCTGCAATGATTGTCAGGTCAAATACATAGGTCGAAGTAGTAGAACAGGGGCAGTCAGTCAGACCAGCCGAACATAAAAAGCTAGCGGGAAAATCTAGATTGGTTGACCAGAATAAGATGAGAAATCTAGAGAATAGTTCAGCAGCTATCGCAAGCACTGCATGCAGTTACATAACCATTCAGTAGGCTGGATGGGATACGATGACACATTTAAATTCTAATGTCACAGCAGGGTGGTTGGAGAGAGAGACTGATAACAACGGAAGCTTTGTTTATCGAATCAACTGAGAGTGAAAGCGTGTAATAGGAATGATTCAACACCTGTCCAGCCAGATATCTGGAAAATTCTACTACCACGCCTACGACGACAAATAGGAGAAAACAAAGAAAACTATAAAACTCAAGTTTTGAAGTCGTGTGATTATAATTAGTGATATGATTATGAACAATAAATTTGGTTCGAAACGTCATCCAGTAAATACTGATACTGTTTCTGTGACTGTGTGATACATCTAATAAACAAACCAATATGGAATTACTTACTACCATAGTGCCCAAGTTTTACACATATATAAATTTATTCTTCTTTTCTTTCTACACACACACATACCCACACACGTACATTAGCTTCAAATTTTTAGAGAAAAACCTGCCTCTAGTTGACCTGGTATTCTGCTCAATTTATCAAACACACACTAACACACCATAGCCAAATTTAGTTGGTGGTGGATGTTGATTAGCAATGGGATGCAGTCCAGGATAACGCGCATTTCACCGGTGCTATTTGGGACTGACTCGTCAGTTGGCTAGAGGATGTATTTGCATTTCCCAGTCAGTGAGTCAGTGAGTGATGATGTTCCCCGCACCGAGACTCGAACCCAGTGACCATAGTTTCAAACGCAGGTTCATCCAGGTAGCTGACCGCGAGTCCCAAATAGGACCGGTGAGATGCACGTTATCCTGGACTGGATTCCACTGGACTGCTAGTCACCATACACCACCAATTAAATTCTAAGTAAATTAAATGCCCAGACATCGTCGAATCATCTGCACAAGTAGCCAATAGACATGGTAACCTGAGACCGACGAGCACTTCGGTCCAATAAATCAATGGACGGGAAAATCTGAAATTCAATTACATCATAACCAAAGCCTATAGACACTGCAAGAGGACATCGTGTTAAGAAAACTCACCTAATTTCACTAACTATAAAAGGAACTAAAATTTAAAATCTTGTTGTATACAATTTTATTAAAATCAAGAACATGGATTACAGTTTGAAAAAATTTAGGCATTGGGTGGTATATGATATTCAATATAATAAAGGTAGTTTTCTTGTATTTCCCAATGAATGAAAAACAAAACGATATTGTTGTTTTTACTGACGTTTCGCTATTTAATGCTACTAATAGCCTTATCAAAGTATTATTAAACCAGAATTTACAAAATCTCAGCACCCACTTCAATAAATATCTAGATCTCAGACCAGCACATCCCATCAGCGCAAAGGTATCAGTTGTTTCAAGTCTTCTTAGACGAGCACACTCTCTGATGTTAACGGATGAGAAAGAAAAAGTGGAAGAAGAAATATCAAACATTACTGAAACTCTCCTCAAACAAAACAACTACCCAACGAACTTCATCAACAAAATCAACACTGACATTAAGTGCGGTCGAAAAGGCATTCCGAAAACATGAACCTTAACATTCGTCATTCCGCACACAGCAGAGACATCTCGTCAGACGATATCAGAAGAGTACTCAATAAGCTCGACATTAGAGTTTTCTTCAAAACATCAAACACAGTGAGAAACAACCTTGTCCATTTAAAAGACCAAATCCCGAAAGATTCTCTATCTAATTGTGTCTATAAAATTCAATGCTTGTTTGGAATGTGATGCGATATATATCGGACAAACATCGCCAGAGAGAAATCTAGGTAATCAGAAGAAGTGAACACCGTAGAGCCGCATCTGTTCGACCACCGAGAAATAAATCCAGTTAATGAAATACAAAAGCTTGAAAAATCATCAGCCATAGCTCGTCTAAACGCTATAGAATCAGGCCACAAAATCGACTTGGATCATATTGAAATCATCATCCAGAAAAACCTCAGAAATCAAAAAGAACTTCTAATATCGTCAGAAGCACTTCATATCAAGTGGAATCCAAATTGTCTGAACTGAATAGGAATGATGGACTAAAAAAGAATTTGACCTGGTTTCAACACCCTACACCACTCCCCATGAAATGATGAAGTCAACACTAATGTGATAAGCAATTTCATTATATAAAAACAGGTTGTTTTTATAATTTTACACACTTATCTAATCTAACAATTTACACTTGGTCTTAATTGAATTTTAGATTTTCCCGTCGATTGATTGGACCGAAGTGCTTGGTCTCAAGTTGACACATCGACTTATTGTGCAGATGCTTCGACGATATTTGGGCAGGTAATTAAAAATTAATTGATGGATGGTGACTAGCAGTGGAATCCCGTCCATGATAACGCGCATTTCGTCCTATTTGAGACTCGTCATCTGGATGTACCTGTATCGTCGTAGCATCTGCACAATAAGTCGATGTGTCAACTTGAGACCAAGCACTTCGGTCCAATCAATCGACGGGAAAATCCAAAATTCAATTAAATTAACATGACCCGTTGCACAAGAGGTGGCTCTCGTGGCCGATGTGGTCTAGTGTATAAGGCTTTGGCTGTTGTTTGAAACCATGGGCACTGGGTTCGAGGTGTGAGACAAAGGAATAGTAATGACGAAGAACAAAACAGTTTCATCGAAAATCATAAGTTATAAGGTGTGGATGCATCTGCGCCACTGAGAACGATTTTGAGCCATGTCACCAATTGTTTCCAACCATTGGTTTCTACCGTCCCGAGGACCCCAACCAGTCAGGAAGTCTACACCTTCCTACATGGCTTAGACTAACTGTTGTGGATTTCATTGACTGGTGCCATGTTTTGGTTTGACCACCCCTGGCTCTTTTCCAGCCCGACCCTATGTCAGCCAGCTTACATTGCCCATTGTCGAGGAAGGCGATGACTATTCATGCATACGCAACACATGTCCTAACCATCTCAGTCGATGTAATTTCACAGTCTCGTCGACTGATTTCCCCTCCTTACCTAGCACTCACTGGACGGTTAACCTCAATATTGCTCACCTTATCATACCACTTCACGAGGGAGATAGAACACAGCTAGCTAGTCTTTTCATGTATTCCGCTCTCAATGGCCAGGTCTCACATCCAGCCATAAAGGAGGACGGAGCAGACTGTTGAGCAGTACACACGCCCTTCGGTCGATAGTCGGATATCACGTCTACGCCAGAGACGGCGTAAACTGGCATATGCGAAACTAGCCCTCTGTATTCGTGCTGAGATTTCGTCGGAGATCAACCCGTTGGGGCTGATGATAGTTCCCATGTAAGTGAAGCGGTCAACGTGCTCTACCACTTCACTTCCTATTTCTAATCTAGGGGTCATGTTTAAGGTTAGGGTTATCATTATGAATAGATTTATAGTTGATGTCATTTATTTTAATTCATTTTCTTATCCACATTTCCCTGGTAAGTAATCGTCAATCCTCTTACTGGAAACCATAGTAATTCAACCAAGGGCTTTTGGGGAAGACTACACAACTGGATAATAGAGATATACAATTCAGAAAAATACGTCACCTTTAATTACCTCGGTGAATACCCATGTACAGAAACTAGTCTAACTTAGCAACCGATACTCCTCATTATAACTGGGACGTATTTCTAAGTCATGTGTCAGACAAAGATACCCCTTTTTTAATGTGTTTTCGAGCATTTTCTTGTCAATATACATCATTTATTGTGCAAACATTTCTCATTTTTATGATTGGTCGGCTGAAGGTCACTCCTGGGATGCTATTGTTGAACTTTGCCAACCACAGTTCCCCGCCTGGTAGGTCTCAATTTTTTCCAAATTTATTTTTCAGATCACCGCCGACGTAAATAAAGAGAACATACCAGATGCCGAAAGCACACGAATGAATGCTTCTGGTGATTTATAGAGTGTTTGACTTCTATAAAATGTCCAAGGACTGTAAATTCTTTTGCCAAGATTGTTAAATATATGTTTGCTTTTTGAGACGAGCTGTGTGCACAAAAGATTTGACTGCATTTTAGTAATCGACTAAGGGTTAAATGCGGAACCGTAGGCGCGTTGTGCCATGCTTTTGTAAGTCAGTTACAGAAAGTTAGGGCGCATTGCAGAATGTTTGTGGAAGACTTCGGGCGCATTGCGGATTGGTTAGGGTAGGTTTAGGGCCATTATCCCACGTAAGTCTATGCCCCTGAAGTTTTTGCCCCAAGAACTCTGCAGTACGCTCGAAAATAATGCCAGCCGGGATGGTACGTACCATAGTTCGGAAGCAGCTTAGCATTACTGTAAAATCTAGTGCTTACAATGACGCGAAAAGGCGTTTACTAGTCAGTAACGATATAGGCCAAAAAACGCTGAAATGGTGCTGAGAAAATGCCACGCCTACTGTAGTTCGCTAGAGTAATCCAGGCGAAGAGGTAAGAACAGCATATAGTGATACTTTCTGTCATGAAAACCAAGCCATTTCGGTATAGCTTCAGAGTCTTTTAACTGCTGAAAAAGCGTTATCTCAGAATTCGTGAGCACGACTTAACGACAACACCCTGACAAATAGACGGTACTGTTGGTAAAATTCGCACGAAAACTATGTGTATAACTGTAAACATTAACGAAATCTATGGTACATCTTCTACAATACTGTAAAGAGATAAATGGATTTACGTGAGTATATAAATTAAATAATTGGCATAAGCTTAGCCATCGCAACGACCTTATCTGCGAATTTAAACAATTCAATCTAATTTTTTTCTAAATAGTGTGAGTCATAGAAAAATATTGTATTCGCTCATTGAGCATACACAGTTACTCTTGATTACAGCTACGTTTCCTTCGGTGTATCGATCAATGGCAACAGTAGAGAACAGATACCTACTTCGGACGACCTTGAAACAGCTAATCAGATTCTTCTAGGTGGAAAGTGGTACTTAATTTACAAAGAAGTGTATCTATGATATATCCGATATTGTTTTTACGAGCTAGTATAAACCAATTTGATTTCTTTGTGCTCACCTCTTGATTGTGAGGTAGGGGTTCCTGATCTTCGGTAAACGTCTGTGTAGCTCGTCCCGCCACTCGACTGCCGTAGCTTTGGTTGACTCCAAAAGGAGTAGTGCAGGAATTATTTATGTGTGGTTTGTAGTATGGGGTGTGTTAAGACCGTTACTACTGTGAATGGAGTTGATCCTTTCACCAATTGGTCCTTTTCGGTATCGTCGTCAATAGAAAAGAGATAATAATAACAATAGATACAATTAGTGAAGGTATTCAGACTAACAGTCAGAAAAAGAATAAGAAAACTTAACAACAGTCAGTCAACCGGTATATATATATACCAGTATTAATGATAATAATAGGTGTAGTTAAAGCTGTCAGGAGAGTAAGACGGAAGAGAATGTGAAGAAGTAAAACGACCAGTTTAATTGTCTACCTTTGAATGGTGTATGCGATTTTAAGGGGATAGGTCATTTGGATGCAATCCTTGTGTCGTTGCATGGTTGTCCAGCCTTCGCTTAAAGGCGTCCACAGATGGTGCCATAGCTACATCTGCCGGTAGGGAATTCCAGGGACGGCAAACCCGCAGGGAAAAGAAGTGGGAGCTCACCCGGGTCCTTGCCCTCTGATGAGCTATCTTTCTAGGATTTCCACGAGGGAGCCTATACCTCCTCAATGGCAGAGCACCTTTGTTTGGGTGATTCTGATCATTTGTTATTTTGTAGGCAGTAATTAAATCCCCCCTAAGACGACGGTAACTGAGTGTGAATAGGCCTAATTTCTTCAGCCTTTCATCATATGCTTTATTTCGGAGACCAACCACTCCTTTTGTTGCCCGTGGTTGGACTCTTTCCAAGAGGTTGGCGTCTCTTCTAAGCAGTGGGGGTGCAATGATATTATGCACTTCAAGATGCGGTCTGACGTATGTTTTATACAACCTTAGAAAGAGCTCAGGAGTGAGTGCACCTAATTGTCTACGTGTACAGTGTATAACTGCATATGCCCTCGCTACATCCCCCGTGTAATTCACGCTTGTGTCCATTTTTCCGTTAAAACTAGACCTAAGTCACGTTTCGACGTTGAGCAGGACAAGCTTTCATTGCACAGGGTGTAACTTGCATTCTGCAGTCCACAGGTGCGTAACTTCACTACTTTGCACTTTTTCAGGTTGAAAGTCATGCCACTGGCAACCGCCCAGTCTTCCAGAAGCCTTAGATCTGCCTGCAGTCTATCTGAGTCCTCCGGATACTTTATCGCCCTCCATATCTTTACGTCATCAGCGTATAGAAAAGTCGGGCAGCTTAGACGGCATGGAAGATCATTGATAAAAATCAAAGCCGTCAGTGGTCCTAGGATAAAACCCTGCGTCACTCCTGATAATGTAATAAAAATGAATCATACAGGGTATATCTCTCTAAAATGCTGCGAAATCTGGTGCTAGATTCTCATAGAAGTGGTTATAGACATATTAAACCAATGTATTCTCTATTTCTCCAGCTGTAGCAGATACTGGTTGCAAATACGCAAAATATTACTAAGGGCGAGCTTTGATTTCCAGAAGAAAGTGTCTAAAAGTGTCTACTAAGGCCTAGTTTGCCTTACCATAGTTCCTATATATTACTTGTTGTGAAGTGGAGGTATGAGCTGCATTTCTACTCAGTGGAAGTGGCAGAGCACACACCACTGTTTTGTGGTCACTACCTGAAAACTTAGAACCCACTAAGATTGAGGGGGCTTATATCGTGACAGAATATTAAGTCTAGTACATTGTCACCTCTTGTAGGGATACTGACAGTTTGTTTCCAGGCGAAGATGTCCAGTGTACCTAAGAGCTTGTTATATTTAGTTGGTATGATTTACTTGATATGATTACGAGCAATAGTTTATGCCCGAAATGTCATCAGTTAATATTACTGTACAACGCTGTGTGACACTTTATCAAAATCAAATCTTATCACCAATGGAGTTATGCTCTACCACAGTGCCTAAGATTTATACTTATATCATATTTAGTTGGGCCTGTTAGTAAATCCCAGTTGACTTCGGGTAGTCTAAAGTCTTCACATATGATCTTATGCTCGTATGGAAGAGCGGATACTTGCTCCAGTACATTTATAAGTTGTGTCTCATAATCACTAAAGGTGCCAGGTGCTCTCTAGATACATCCTATTAGTAGTGTAGCACTTTTGAAGTGTACGTTGACCCATAGGGTGTCGTGCATTTCATTCAGTTCCCTATTTTCTAGCTGTAACACAGTGAGTGTGTTCTGGAAGTACATTAGGCAGCCTCCTCCCTTACCACTGTTCCTGTCACATCGAAAGTGTGTGTACTCATCGATGCTTATCTCTTCGTCTGGTATATTGGAGTGACACCACGATTCAGTACTAATGATTACTGGGGGGTTGTACACAAGTGTGTGTGTCCTGAGCATCGGTAGTTTGTTAAGGATAGATCTAGCATTAATAAGTATTAAGTAGAGTTGAGAGTTGAAGTAGTGTTTGAAGTGTTTAAGCTCGTCAGTCAGGCTCAAGTGTGAATCGACCTCCACTGTTTCTGCGTGGCATAACAACCGCGTGTTGCAACTAGTTTGATTCCAATGTTCGCCTATGTCTATCGAGTTAGTATCTGTTTCTTTTGGTGAATAATGAGTTATTTTATTGGATTCACTAAAGGATGAGGTAGTTCTAGGCTCAGGTAGGTTGGAGTTTTTATTTGGCCTGTGCTTGTACAAGCATTGGATGTGTTTAATAATTCCGTGTGCACTGGTCTATATCTATTTTCTTCCCGATACGGAGCCGACAATAATGGCACGGGTTCAGAAGGGTTAACATTCCCACCAGCTGTTTGGTCAGCGCTGACAGGGATGTGTGGAATAAAAAATCATTGGTACTTTGTGATGCCCATGACTTACTAATCTGCCTTTTGTGTGGGGACATTCCAAGAGACCTTACATGGGTTTCGTTATATGCATAGCTGCACTGTGGTTTGATTCCCAGGAGACTTGTTCCGTATAATCTGCCAAAGTTGGCTCGTGTGTCATACTGTGAAGACCAAGAATGGTTGGTGGCTGAGATCTGAGTGACGTCACCTATATAACATATTTATTTTCGAATATTAAATAAAAATAGTCCATTCACTTCCGCGAATGGACTATTTTTACAATATTCAAGTTGAGTACACGCACAAAAATACAAGGAAAATTTCTATAATATTACAAAATAGTAACTCAGAATAGTAGTAAGCATAATTGTACAAAAGAAAGAAAGAAAAAAATAGGAGGAAATTTGCACAGCAGCCCATGTTATTTCCAATAATATGTACTTTTGCTGCAGGACTATCAGTTTTATGTATTTGTATGTGTGATTGTTCATGTCATGTGTCCATGTGAGACATTCATATGTGGTGTAGAAGCGTGATTTTAATATCTAATATCTATATAATCATTAAATGTAACACATGAATCTTTTCAATTTTGAGCATTAGGATGTTGCTTACATGTGTGAATCATAGGATATCAGCGACAGTTGTGTGTAGCAATAGTCTTTAACATTGGAGATTTTTATGAGGACAATATGCTCTTTGCGTGTACATAGCGTGGGGCAATTAGAAGATATAGAATAAACAAAATTGTCACGTATTTTAGGAGGTTCATAACAGTACTATAGGTTCAATAAGTATATATATGTGTATGAGTGTCACAATTTGTCTCGCAGTGTATTACAACAGATGGTAGTACAGTAAACGTTCACAGAGTAGTTTGATATGACAATAAATTTACAACATCACTGGTTCAATTGTTTTCCACGTCTGAGTCTATACGTTCCACGCATATAAGTATCATAGATTTTCAAAGAGCCTTTGATGGTTGAAATGCAGAGGCGCGAAATGTCAAAGGAGGTGAAAAACAGTCTGCAAAGGTATTTTGCAGAGAGTTGACTGATCATCCCTCGATAAAAGATTACAACAGGAATTTGCAAGATTCTTGGAACTGTATGTCTCATTGCAGGCAGGAACCGTTGGCATGCAGCAACCATCGTTGGAGTTCCGTATTTTGACATCTTCGACGCATGGCTGATATTAATGAAGGCATCGCTGCAGATTGTTACTTCGAGAATGTATGCTACTCCGTCTAACAAGATTATCAGATCAGGTTTACAGAAAGACGTGGGCGTTGGAACACATGGCTCGACGTAAAATCTGGTATTCATTTTGCGCAGTTTGTTAGCGATCAGCTTGAGGACGTAGTTGTGTCTCTTGAATCTGACGTTATGAGTTAGAGCGCAATGCTGAAGAACACGTTGAAGATTTTCCGGTTGACCACACCCGCCTCTGCATTTGATGTCCGCTCTAGGACGTCCACGCGTACTTCTCGTTTTTGTGCCCAAGAGGCCTCCACTCAGTTTGGGCAAGACCATTTCGGGGTTGAGAAGCCATTTGTGAGATTCAGGGCATTTTGTTGACTCAGTCAAACCGTAACCATCCGCTGATGAGTGTAGCTGTTGTGCCCAGCTTTCATGGGCTTCTTCTACTGATGTCACTATTTGTCTATGGGCCTGCATCGGAAGGTTGCAAATCCTAAGAAAAGGTGTGAAGGTTTCGGAGGACGCGATGCTGCGTATGAGCGGATTCCTGTTGTTTAGTAGTGCCTCGATTCTTTTGCGCCTATGAATCGGAATCGTTGTTGAGAGATTCATAATTCCCAGGCCTCCCATTTTGATATCCGCGTGGAAAAATGCAGTTGGAGTGTCTTTCGGAAGGTGAAGCCAGCTGAGGACAGCTGCACGAATAAGTTTGTCCATTGTTTTCAGAGTATTCTTGTGATTGATGCTGAGAGTCAGTGAATATAGTAAACGAGGAATCAGATTGTTCTTCAGGATTTTCATTCGTTGATGAGGTTTAAGGGGGGCGCTCTTCACATTTTCCAAGTATTCATTGAGGACGCCGACGTGATCGAAGCAGCGCCCGCCCTTGTAATTGAAGGGAACGCCCAGATAGGTAAATTCCTCTGTTGGCGAGATAGCTGGAATTGACACGCAGTTGATATTGAAGACAGTAGGAGAAAGGGCAACGATTCTACGCTGTCTGTCAGCGACTGAGTTGATTGTGCGGCTTTTGTCGACGTTGATCGATAATCCCGCCAGCCCCAGCGAGGCCGCGATACAGCTGAGTTTGTTTTGAAGAGCCACAGCATTTGGAGCTAGGATGATGAGATCATCAGCATATGCTATATAGTGCAGAGGATGGCCATCGACGTAGATGGGGTCATGGGCTTCAAGAACATTGAGCATCTCATCCATAGTCGTGATGAAGAGAAGCGGTGACAGAGGGTCACCTCGTTTGACTCATCGTGTTGGATGACAATTCACATCGTGGAAGAGACTGCAGGAGTTGGAGTGGTAGTTTGTAAGGTATTCTCTGAGCATTGGGGGCGCACCAAAACTCTCAGCCACCCTTAGAATTGTTTGATGTAAGACACTGTCGAAAGCTTTCGAGATGTCGAGGATAGTTAATGCGCAACTTGTGTAGTTGGAGTGCGCTTCTCTCAAGATGGCGTGAAGTAGATTGGTTGCTTCGAAGCAGCCATCACGTTGCAGGAAGTCAAACTGTAGTTTTTCCATTGGGAATGATCTGGACCATCGCTTGGCGATAATCTTGTGCAGACAGCGCGTAACAACAGAAGTGATGGAAATAGGCCGGAAGTCGGTAGGGTTATCGGGATGTGATGTCTTCGGAATGAAGGTGACCCCGGAAGCTGACAAAGGTGAAGGTAAAAAAGACGTCAGCAGAAGAGTGTTAAGATACCCAGCCAGACTAGTGGGGTTGATTTTCTGGAGGTCCCCGGCGGTTATGCAGTCGACACCTGCGGCGGATTTGGCCATTTCTTTTAGTGCGCATTCGATCTCTTCAGTTGAAACTGGGGCCATCAAGTAGTTGTTAGTTGGAAGATATTCCTTGTTAATGGCGACAGATAGATAGACTGTATGATAGACAGCTAATCAATATTATGTGACCTTTTTGTCGCGATTATTGGTTAATTTAATGTAACTCACACCACGTGATGTGACCTTGAGTGTTCTTTGTATCCTGTCTCTCTATATGTGTACATGTTATTAATTAACTGTTCATTTTGTTCGTTCCCTCAATACTGTTTGGTACGTTTCTGTCCTTTCTTGAGTGACAATGGATTTGTATATTTTTCTTGGTGTAATTCTATGATTTATTTTGTGCTTTAGAAACAGATAAAGTTTAAGTCAAGTCATTCTGTTTTTAACTATAGTTAAGCCAAGACTCTGTGTCGTCAGTACTGAGGAAGGAATAAATCTGTAGGCGAAAATAATCCTACATTCCTGGACCGGTCTAGTCTCTGGTAGGGCTGGGCGTGTGAAGGTGTCTATCCAAAATTCATTTAAGCCTCCAATAGTGGAAGGCTGACATGTAAACGGGTCTCCCCATCTGCCATCAAGTACCGTGTTTGCAGCGTCTTTCGGCGAACGGTGGAAGAGCGTTTGCATGTGGGCATATAGAATGCGTCGCCTCTTCTTTTTGTTTAAGTTCGGTGGGAGACCGGAGACGTATCGCTGCTTGGATGGTTTCCATTTTGTAGGGAACAGTTGGTGGGCTTGCTTATCCAAAAGTTGACGTGTCTCCTCAAGAGTAGTATCATTCGCATATAGTTGCAGAATAATTTGTCGAGTGGATTTAGTGTCCAGCCGCTGAGATGAATTTGCCAGTTGTGTGCTGATGGCAGCCAGGAGGTTAGCCATGTGGAGGCTTCTATGAAGTGTCAGATTCACCAGGGGACTTGAACCATCTTGAGTGAGTCGAGTAGTTGGCATAGTTTGTCTTCGAGCTTCATGTTCAAAGGTTGCAGTAGGTGATGAGGCTCGGTTGAGCGAGAAAGCGTTGACAGTATAAGTTGGGACTGATTCGTCAATATCAATGGTATGCGGAAGTGGACGCATCATTGACACAGCAGTGTGAGAATATGAAATTGTTCTGTTGACAGTACTTATTGCATAGTGGTACTGCGGTATTCGCATTGGTTGGGTGGATTCATCGATTACAGTGCAATCATTATTAATGACAGCCAATTGCAGGGATCGCTGTTCTTCTAGCTGAGTCGGCGTACAGGAATTCGATGAGATTGTGATAACTGGATCTGAAGTTGCTCTGCATGGACTTATAGGAGCAGAGATTGATCTGTTGACGATGAACGTATCAATGAGTGAGGTAACTGGCTGAATTTGGCAATAAGACGTATTTCGAGTCAGGACTATTGTTGGCAGAGATGGGTTGAGTGTACGTCTCCATTTTAGCCTGGCTAGACGTAGTCTAACTGCATCATCGGTGCGGTTGCCAACGGCTTCGGTGACAAGAGCGAAGAACTGTGTAGGCGCAAGTAAAGGTGAATCGAGACATTTGACCGTTGAGATCAATCGAGCATCTTCTTGAGTGGACCAGGTTTGAAGTCTTAGACGCATATACAGTGCTGATCTAATAGCATAGTTTTCATGTGATGATGCAGGTGAGGATGGCATCGAGTAGGAGCCAATGGTTGATGCGGAGCGCGACGATGATGGGACAAATGTTGACCATTTGAGTGTTTGTAGACGGCATCTGATGGTTTCAACTGGGCGATGTGGCAGATGGTCGTGTAGGTGTTGATACAGTTCAGCTTTGCTGTTGAATCGGTCGACTGCTGCGTCTGCTAACACCAGTAAAGTGAGTTCTTCATTTTGGGACCAATTTTGTCGTATTCGACAGTCGTTGAGGAGGCGACCGAGAAGGACCTCATTGTGTTCGGCGGGGTGGATTTGACGCAGAGAAGCGAAGTTCGAAGGACAGTATATACACAGGAATCTTGGAGATACGATTGAGGATAGGGATTGACTGGACCGCATGGAGTGAGGTGATGATGGACTGGATGCGAGTGGCGAAGGATGAGCTGCTGGCAATTGGGAGATGAAGAAAGGAGAACAGGAGGCTGTTGTTTGAGGGTCAGCTTGAACCACGGCAGAGGCCATGGATTGTGATGAGGGTTGGCTTGACATAGCTGACATGACTGGAGATTGCGGTATAGCAGGCTCGAGTTTGGAGGACAACCAACGATGGACTGTTAGTTGTGCCACGGACCGTTCATAGGCCCTCACCCGTGGCTTGACAAATGGTTAAACCAAAATCAAACAAAGCAAACGAAAACGAAACAAAACAGAAATAAAAACAAACAAAAAGAAAGGTACTATTATACGATATTCCACGTAATCACTTTGGGATTGAAGCAAAAACGAAAGCCGAAAATGAATGGGAAGGAGGAGGTGATACGAAAGAGTCCACTTTCGAAAACAATACGAAGGAGATGCAGCGTGAAAATGACTATCGAACAAAGGAGCGCGGAGAGAAGAGTCGAGAAATACCTAGAACAACGGAAGAGGTGAAGAAATGTGGCAGTTACAACACTTCGAGAAAGACAACGAAATGAGTATAATGATGACGCAATGGGAGGACGTCGATTATCGAAAGTCAAAACTGTCAGTGATAGGGTGTCAAAATGGGCATCAAACTACAGATCTCGATGAGGGGAGTCGAAAGATGCCAAGAACAACGGTAAAAGAGGAAGAAATGTGAAAGTTACAGCGATGCGAAATAGCCAGCGAGACAGAGGTGGGGATGACGTGATAGCGTTACTGCACCAGCTACTAGTGTGACTTGGCATAGTATGAGAGTAGGTTATGTCGTTATTGTCCTTGGACTCTATATCCTTATTTTTGTTTTTAACCTGGTTGCTAGCATAGTTTTGAATATTATTTACCTTAGAGCGTGAGTTATTCTTAAGAGTTTGAAAATGTTGGGGATTCTTCGCAACAAGTGGCGTATTTCGGCATGTTTTTTTACCGAGTTCCATTTGCGTTGTCACGTTTTGGCTAGGAGAGGATGTTGTCAGCTTACAAGAGGGATTGATTTTCATCTTATGGCTGTCCATATACATGTCTAGATCCACGGTGGAGGGAGGAGAGGTAAATTTAGGAGTAAGATCATATCTCACATGTTTTTCGCTTGGTTTCGTTTTCTGTGGAGCTATTTTTGTGCGATCTGAGAGGGGAGAGGCTATGAGTTCTACGGTGTTGGCGGTGTGTTTGTCTATTTTACTGGCTTGCGGTGTCTTGCCATTAGGTTTACTGAGGTAACTGTAAGCACGCCTTTCAATTACTGTCTTATCTGCTACAACTTTTATTTGTTTGTAGCTTGCTTCCTATAATAAGATGCGTTGTGTATTGGTGAACTTTTAGCCCCCGCCAGGGTTTTAAACTGAAGGCGTATAGGAAAGGAGTGGTCGTACTGATTCTTCTTCAGTCTGTGACATTTTGTTTGGGAGTTAGGCATTTTCGCCGCCCTAAGTAAGATGCTTTGAACCTTTTTCAACCCCTCATTATCTGTATATTATAGACAATCACACATAGTTTAGTATCAAGTCTTTTGATAACCTCTGTTGTGATGAAGTTTATCAAGGTGTTTACCTTAGTCACTGATTCTGTTTCAAGTTCTTCAGGGTTTATGGTCCTGGCTAGAATGTTCGCAGACTTGTGATTTTATATCACTAATCTGTGTTGATAGTTCAGATAAGTTAGCCAAATTTTCTGAACATCCTGCATTCATAGCCTTACCACACCTAATGTCCCGCATCTCAGTCTTCAGTTCTTCTACAGACAGCTTTAGTCGTTCTATTTCTGAAGTAAGTGTTGGAGCTGGACTTGGTATCTGAAGTTTTGTGACACGTACATAAGGTGAAGTGAAGAGGTCTGTGTCAGGACCAGGTGCTGAGTTTGTAGAAGCAAGGCTACTACTAGTTGTAAGAAAAGTTTTGCCGTCACTACCGGCCACATTAGATTGAAGTGTTACAGCAGCTCGACGCTTGGGGCATATTGGCAAGCTGTGCGTCTCACTTACATATTTTGTGGGAGTCGTCTTGCTCGTTGTTGCGAGCATATATTCATTCAATATGCCCGGTACGTTCGAACGAGGTGACGCTTTTGCACGTGTTTTTGTTTATATTCATTTATTGCTTACTGTTGATTGATCTTTAATAACGATGGGCCGAAATTCTAAAAAAAGTGTTCGTGTGAACACCAGTAATTTAGAAAATAGCACCAGCTCGTCTAAGAACACATTACCACCCCCTTATTATTAGTAGTTCACCCAACATAAAAGACTCGAACATAACTCTGACCCCTGTAATACAGGTGGAAGATGTTCTGTCTGTAAAGGTAGAGCTCTCTTACTTAACATGCATTATTAAAGAGATGCAGCTACAGATATTTATATATTTATTCCTGTTTATGCAGGAACATACCAATTGTACAGGCATGGATAAATTATTATATAAATTACAGTTTTTTGTTCAATCTAACATTAGAGTCAGTCAGAACAGTCTGCAAAATAGTCTGTCTGTGTAACACATAAAGAGATATAGAAATATTGTCTTCGCATTAACAAAAAACCCAGACTTCAGATGAATGTGATACAAATATATGGGAAAAATAAAGCTTGAAGTCAATTCTCCTATAAAACTTTGTTGTGAACGGCATCCGTGAGATAAAGTTTATTGATGTATTATTTTGATTCAATAATGTATTTATTCCATTTTTGTCAGCAGTCTTATCGTAGTTTTATAATAGGAAAGAAATTTGATCTTTGATACGAAAATTAGATAAGGTAATGTTAGATTGTTTTACTGCATCAAATGGGGTCAATTCTAGAACTATCCATTTGCGCCATTTGCGTCAGCATGGCAGACTGTACATGTAAGTTGAGTAATACATTGAAAACTGTTTGAAAACCAGTTGTTTCTTTATATCAGATCAAGAATACTCCTTGTACAGAATGTTGGCCAGCGTTTTCAAGTGGTTGCAACGGATCGTTCATGGAATTTGAGTTTGAATTTACTTAAATGGTCATTTCAGTTTAGATGTTGGGTTGTTCGACCTCGACCAGGAGATATATAGAAGTGCAGGCTCAGGATATAACAACAGAAAGAGAAAGTATGTAAACATGAACAGGACGTTAATATTTTATGTATATATAAATGTTTATAAATGTATATCATTGTATAGTAAACACTACCTATAATCTAGTTGTTCTTTCATGTATTTTTGCGAAGTCTTAGAGTTTATTTAGTGTCATAATATTTAGTAATGAGTCTAGGCGTTATAGATAGATGAATTAAAAACGAAATTAAGTTCATTAGAATGTATACCCGAAACTATCTCACTTATGAAAAAGGAACTGCAGGATCCTACAATCCTAAAGCTTTTTAATATGACCTCTAGAATGATGCCTACTGACTCAGAAAATGCGAAGCAGTTAGAAAACGCCATTGACTTTCTATCCAGCGAAGTTGTTAAAAGGCTGGCTTCGAAACAAAACGCTATAGTGTATAATGTACCAGATAGCGAGCCCATTAAGTCGGTCCAGCACTCATTGCTGAAGGCTGCAAATCTCTTGAGCGCACCTTGTCAGTGCATTCGCCTAAGTAAAAAAGACCTAAAGCATCCCTGTCCTATACTCTTTAGGTTCGACAGCTACATGATAGCTGAACGATTTAAGAAGGCCGAAGATCTTCTGGCTACTGCCACTAAATTCAAGACTTAAAGTAGTCTCGGATAAAACAACTAACCAAAGGCAAGCAACCAAGAATTCCTTCGATACAAAGTTGAACACACCGAGAAATACACCAGGTATCAGTGCTAAAGTGTCACAGAAGCACAGCAAGTCACCTGTATAGTGTTGGGAAAATAATCGGCAAGTAAAGGCGACTCCAAACTCAGTTAGAGCAGTGTCACTGGGTGCAATCTTAAAGTACATGAGAGCACATCTGGAAAACCTGCTGACATACATGAGGTTGATATTGACTCACAAACTATGGCTGACCAGAAACCACTGGCAGACCACACTCAATCTGGATGCAAGCCCGAGAGTCCCGCAGTAGAAACTGCAAGAAAGACGACAAAGCCTAGAGTCCCACTCCAGACTTCGACATACCTCCCTCTCAAAAAGTCTAATAAGCAACATGTCAGTCTAAAAAATGACAATGCATGGGTAACAAGCCAAATTCCCAAAAACGCCATCCATCATGTGAGTAAGAATATCCCTTCCCGAACTAGGAGTAATATGCCTAGCAACGCACATAACTTGGGAATGCAACGTAGAGTGGATCCTCTCGATATATGGAGCACTAAACGGGACTCATATAGGCACCATATTAATGAATATTCCCGTCCAAACTCTCACACTATATATGTTAAACCTCAGCAACATAATGAGTATAGATCGACACTTGACCCTCTCAATAACTTCACTCACACATGTGATGTGAGCCAATATGCATACGACTATGAAAGACCCATGAGGTACAACTACCAAGGTAATCTTAACACAGGGTACCTAGGTCAAGCAAACTATATATCACCAGTAAATGAACGCAGATGCCCACCCATGGATGCTAAAAGTCAAAACATGCCACAGGATTATTTTCGGATGCAGCAAACAATAGCCCCACTCGCTGCACAATTCACCCAGGAAATAGTACACACACTGACTCTGTCTCACCTCAGAGCCCCTCCAAACATAACGTAGGGATAGTAACAAGTAACCATGTTAACCTCTCCCCCAATAACTCTGGTTTACTAACGATTATGCTCCTGAATGCTAGATCTCTCCTTAATAAAATAACATCACTTCGCTGCCTGGCATACATAGAACGGCCAACACTAATAATGGTGACTGAAACCTGGCTTACTATTGATATACCTGACTCAAAGCTAGTAATAGACAACTACGACATCTATAGGAACGATAGAGTTGACAAAAGAGGAGGCGGCTGCTTAATATATGCCTCTAAATCCACTAACTCCAATACTTTCAATAACCCAACTACTGACAAACTCCCTGAATCTAAGTGGATAAGCATCCACACAAACGAAAATAAAATTCTCGTGGGATGTATATACAGACCCCCTAATAGCTCTGAAATGACTGATATAACCACTGGAGAAATACTAGAGCATGTAGCTTCGCTGGACTTTGGCTACAAAGTAGTTTGTGGCGATTTCAACTTACCTGGAGTAAACTGGGATACCTGTACAGGACCTAGAATCCATTACGAGCTACTACAAGCTATAGACGTAGGCGGATGGAAACAGTGCGTACGCCTCCCTACAAGAAATGGAAACACTCTTGACTGAATCTTTTGTCATGAAATAGAGCCCATCTCAATAGAGGTAGGAAATAAACTTGATAACAGTGATCACAACATATTGTACTGCACGCTACCCCCCCCCGACTAACAACTAAACACACACCTAAAAATTCCCCGGTGCACTATCAATATAGGGACTATAAGAATGCCGATTGGGAATTCCTATCAGATCTGCTGAGAAGTTCTGGCTGGGAAGAATACTTCATTAACAATAACTTAGAAGTATCACTTGATATTTTCTACAAAACAATTGGCTCAGCAAGAGACATAATCGCGCCCCTAAAATCTGCTCTAAAGACACCGACTCCATTTATAGACCGCAAAACGCGACTAAAACTAAAGAAATTGAAAAGAAAATACCATGTATTAAAGGAATTCAATGCGTTAAACCAAATACATGAAACTCTTAGACGGCTTGAAGATAAACACAAAATGATGTCACAAGTTGAAGAAAATAAAGCGCTTGTGGGCAACTCCAAAACTCAGGAACTTTGTAGGATATTGCAGAAACGTCTAAAAAGCAGTAAAGACAATACTGTAAGCAGCTTGGAGCATAAGGGTATAATATACAATGATCCCCAGGTTATAAGTGAACTCCTCAATGAGTGGTTTTGCAATGACGCCAGAGTGCACCCGACCCAAAATTTCCAAATGACCTGCAAAAGTAACCACAAATTAGGCGAAATAGACTTTAATATACAAAATATAGACTTTAAAGTCTAATGGTAGTACTGGAACAGACGACATACCATCTGTGATGTACAAAAATGGTAGCACGGAAATGGTAGTCTTGTTACTTAGAATATTTACTCTCTCGTTGGAAACTGGAACTTATCCTGTAGTGTGGAAAACCACATACATATTACCTAAGCACAAAGCAGGGGCCACAACCAGTGTATGCAACTATCAACCTATCAATATAACACCGGTAATATCCCGAATAACGGAGAAAGTGGTTAAAGACCAAGTGTCAGACAACTTACTAGAACATGAACTTATCAATCCATCACAACACGGACTTCTTAAAAAAAGATCATGTGTGACCCGTCACATAGACTTTTTCAATGAAGTTACACGAAGTAGGGACAACAGAGAACTACTAATTGTACTATATTTCGATATAACAAAAGCCTTCGACAGAGTTCCCCATAATCTGCTAGTCAGCAGGTTATGCTCACTAGGGACATATGATCCTCTCCTGAGCTGGATAAAATCATTTCTCTGTGGCCGAAGTCAGACAACGAAAGTTGGCTCGATAATCTCAAGGCCTAAACCAGTAAATAGTGGTGTGGTCCAGGGAAGTGTATTAGGCCCACTCTTATTCATAATATATATAAACAGTATCTGTGAATGCTTTAGTGTAGGCAAACCAATACTATATGCAGATGACTTAAAAGTGACGTATAAATGCAAGAACACAGATCTTGGAATAACAGTAAACGCCATACAGCAAGAATTAGAAAAAATGGATAGATGGTGTGACACCTGGCAACTCCAATTTAATGTCGAAAAATGTGGCTGGCTCTGCATAGGTTGCAACAATTTAGAACCTGACCTGACAATTCAAGGCCATGCACTTCAACGACTGGAATCTGTACTGGACCTAGGGCTGAAATATTCACATAAATTACCATTTTCTGAACATATCTCCAAACAAGTGTCAAAGTCACGCAGACTTATCGGCTTTCTACTCAGGAACTTCTACAGAAATGAGTCTAGAATTCTGTTGTACAAGGTTTGTGTGCGTCCTTTATTTGATTACTGTTCATTCATGTATAGTAGCATACGCATAGAGGACAAATTGAAAGTCGAGGGAGTGCAGAGGTACTTCACGTTAAAATTACTCCGAACTGAAAATGGTACGAACTACTCCACTAGATGTGATGCCCTAGGACTAGAAATACTATGGCTAAGACGCCTGAGACTAAACTTAACACTTTACTATAAGCTTCTAAACCACTTAGTTTTTACCTCTACTAATGGCACTCGACTTTCAGATGACAATGGCTACAAACTAAGACACACTAAGGGTACAGTAGCTATCGAACAATGTAAAACAGCCACCAGGCAAAAGTTTTACTTGATTAGGTATGCACAGATATGGAATAAACTGCCAATGGAAATGCGGCAAGCAAGTGCATTGGCCTCCTTCGAAAAGGTGCTCAATGACAAACTACAAGAGTTTGCAAACGATAGTAGTTCTAGTTCCTATCTGAGAGCCTCCGAAATTATAGGTCCATTTAATGTATAGGCTTAAATACTACACCTGTTGTTTTTTGCCTGTATTTATAGTTCTAGATAAAACATTAACGGTTAAGATACGTATCCTCAAACAGACAGGAAATCTCGTTTGTAAAACTACTACCCAACACAATAAGTGGAATAAAATGGACATAAACCGACAGCATGAAAAAGGTATAGCTCACCACAACATCACAAGGACAGATGAACGCTCGTTGGCCACCATATATATCACCAACTGCAACCCACCTTTCCTTAGATAATGTGATGAACTTATATCCATAATGTTGCTGAGCAGTTAATATTCTCAACTCCTGTCGGAACAGCTGAAATCATAAACCTTCCTAACGCTAAGAAAATACCCATAATCAGTAGAAATCCATTAATTAATGCGTCCGAAGCTTATGTACTTACTCCCAACAATGACATTGAAGATCAAATGAGATAAACACATCACTGATTTCAAAATAACACATCAATGAACTAAAATTCGAGGACTCTGCACACAACAAAGTTATGTATGAGTATTTACTTCAAGCTTTATTTTTTTCCCAGGCACTTATAATCCATCCAACGAAGACCTGGTTTGTTTTGTTAATGCGAAGACAATACTTCTGTATTTCCTGTTATGTTGCACTCACTGACAATCTAGCAGATTTTTCCAACTTTGCACAGAAATGATTGTATATAAGTGAAAAGGCTGTTTTATACTACTGCGATTAACATTTATTAAGTGTATGTATAATCTTCAGCGAACATGT
This sequence comes from Trichobilharzia szidati, assembly GCA_944472155.2. Taxonomy (NCBI): domain Eukaryota; kingdom Metazoa; phylum Platyhelminthes; class Trematoda; order Strigeidida; family Schistosomatidae; genus Trichobilharzia; species Trichobilharzia szidati. The sequence goes on from OX235279.1 coordinate 9,380,810, forward strand.
AAAGCATATCTTGCTACTGCCCGTAAATTGTGATTGAATTATATGGTTCTATTTCTGTAACGATTTGATGATGCCTGTAAACTGGCGTCCCCCATGTACTGTACTACAAGAATAAATTTATTTATTTATTTATTTATAAATTAATAATAATTATAATACCATAGTTTCGAAGTTTCTATGGCTGTGATGGATATGATTATTCACAACGAACTGTATTAGAAAATTCGTCATCCATTAAAAATATACTGTTTCACTGTGCAATATAACTAATAAACAAATCAACATGAGTTTACATACTACTACATTATCGGAGGTTTACACATATATTAAGCAAAAATTACTTGCTGACACATGCATGATGATATCACGAAGCATAATGGCCTCCTGTAACGTCTGTTATTCCTTGTAATGTATATGTAGATACAGTTTGTTTTTGGAAGCGTATTATTCAGTAATGACACTTCGAACACTTTATCGTCCACAATCAAGTAGGAAATTTGGTTATCCTTGGAGAACCAGAACTTTAAAAAGTGCAACGATAATTCAGATAAAGAATAACTGTTTGAGGATACATTTATGACCATACGGGTTGTCACTAGACGCTGGTGTTAAAGCCACTTTGAAAAAGATCATTTGTTGTCGGTGGCGCAATTTCTCCCTTGGGTCCCTTTTGAACTGTACTTCAACAGCATACCCGCCTTTCATCTTGTCGCCTGCAGTAATTTTCTCCTGGTCTCACGATCTTCCACAGACCCTCATTTCCTCCTCAAATAATCTCCTCCACATCGCCCCCGGATACTCAACCTGTCGTTTCCCATGAGGGTGACACACAAGGGCTCAGCACACGATGTCACCAAGTGGTATCCTCAGTATATATCCGACCTACTTATATTTCCCCAGTCATATTTACTGGGCAAAAGGTAGCTGATCAGTTGGTTGACAGAGTTCCTTGTTGCTAGTCCTTTCCGGTCATCTGATCTTCAGTATGGAAAGAAGCAGCTGTTAACAAATGTTTAGAGCTTGTTCAAAATGTTTTTGGCGACACATCAACCCGGACCAGGTTCAAACGCTGACTTACCATTAGAACTTAAAAACCTAATTTTGATCTTCAAACTGATTGCACTAGATTTCCATACTGGCTTCAGATTAATTAATGTCTGCCTCTGATGTCCTCATTTGTTCCATATGTAGTCCAGACGGGGATGCATAGATAAATGAAGGAGGTGACCTCTTTCAAGTCTATTCTGTCGATACTGATTGGAGCTTACTGTTGTTACCTGGCTGCTTTCGTCTCCAGCGTCCTTAGTGCTTAATTAAGTTCCCGTCTCTTCTGCTACTTATTCTCCTAAATTTTTGGTTTCCGCCTGTAAGTCCTCGAGTCTGCGTGACATTAGACACAAGCCATCAGTGAAGTCCAGATCTTTTACAGTCTTCTAATCCGTTCAGCAAACTGCTGTCTGCTCGATTCTAACGGCCTACCGTATAACCCAGTCCACCAAAATCGGGGCTATCATCTTTGATAGTAAGTAGCTTTCTCTCCCATCCAACTAAGTTTTCCACTATGGGACATATAGCTGTTCAGTGATAAAAGTAGGATACACCCCGTATTTTTGGAGGAGTTCCCAAATCACTTCTGTTGAAGGTGCTTTCAAAATGGATGGGGTTCAGGTAGCAATTTGACCACCACCCCATGCCGTGTACGGTGACAGTGAATGGCGTTGCACATGATTTCGTTTTCCTGAATCCAGTTTACTCCGGTAGGAGTTCGGCATCTAGAACATTTCAGTCTCTCAAGGATGGCACGACTGAGTACTTCGCTTGGTGTGGGCAACAGCGTGATTCTGCACCAGCTCTCACAAAGGATTAAGTCACCCTTCTTTCAGTCAATCGGTGCCTTCCTCCCTTCAAAACTTTCTGTAACAGTGGCGTGAGGGTATTCGTTGAGATCGCTGGGTCCATTTTGAGTGCCTCCATTTGAATTCCATCTGGCTTTGCCATCTCCCTGACTTTCGGTTATTTTACGGCATTAAGTACCTCTGCGTAGTAGGATGACTGGTATTTCCTAGTAGCTTTTTGGCTTTCGCAGGTGGTGGTGGGTTCAACAACCCATCGTTTCCTTTGCTTCCCCACCCTGACAGTTAGGTTCACTTCACTATCGCCTGTGGACAGGCGATGACAAAAACGGTGTTAGAATAGCATGAATTCAAAGCAAAATTATGTAAATAACGGAAAGGATGTAAAGGCAGTGATAATGCTAAAAACAAGAGCAAGATGGAGAATAATTAGAAAGACTTCTCACTGGTTAGATTGCATAAAGAACCACTGTGGGCTACATATAAATTTGGTGGGTCCCCCGAAGTAGTCATCAATTATGACCAAAGTCTGCACAGTGCTGTGCCTTCACTGGTCTTGCGAACCTTCAAACACCAGTTTTCCCTGTGACTATTTTTAAAACTGGAGATGAAACGGTTGAACCTCGGTCGAAGTTATGGTTTTTTTCTGATTTTCCAAGCCATCATTAATAAATGCGATCACATGAGACAAGTAATTGTATTGACTCAGATGGTTACTGTTTTATTATTCCGTCTTGGACAGCTGAGAAGACAAAGAGATTGGCCCCCTTTCCCGTTTGATGCGCTGTGGTTACATGGAAGGGAGGTTCTAATTAAAAAATTCTGTTAGTTTTTGGAGGTTGCAGATATCGACGTTCGCGAATTGTACGGATTATACTAACGCAAGATCTTATACCAACAACTTCTATAGTGTTCACTCTTCAAGTACCAAAGGCAAAGCCAAAGGTCAGATTTAGTCGCCCAAAGCACGTAATATATTTCGGGACCAAATCGCGGGTTGAAGTGAGTGCTTAGCTAGCTAGTAATCGTGTACGCACGTGACATGACGGAGTACCAAATGGCGAGGATGCTTGACCGGAAGCCTTCAGCTAAACGAGTCGACTTAAACAGTGAGGGTCAGCATCCAATGCTGAGTGATGATTGCTGTGGTCAATAATTTTGGGGAATTATTTACCGCTACAAGTTCAAGTATAGATAGGGCCATGGAGGCATTGCTTGCCAAGATAGTGTGGGATATACGAACAAGATCAACAAATACGGCTGTCAGTATGTGTTCCAAAAGAAGGTTCTAGTCACTAAACAACTCCCGGATGAAATGTTGTTTGCGCCTTCCATCGACAAATTCAAAAAGCTTATAGAGGATGAGGACATTGTCGAGGCATTCTTTGCTTAGAAAATTGAACTTGAACTTCATTTTCTGTTAGAAATTAAAGGGTGTGATCCATCCAAACGGAA
>OX235279.1:9384215-9442744 GCA_944472155.2 Trichobilharzia szidati
CGTAAAGGTAACAGAGCCATATTTCCCACGGTGTTTGGTGCAGGCACAAATTCTGAATGATACACCTTAAGAAGTAAATAAAAAATGCACCTAAAGACTGTAAGTTAAATTTATGAGAAATAAATAAAAGGATTTGTCGCAAACGAACCGAACAACCAAACAAAGTAATAGTAGAATGCTGTCAGTCCCTTCCACTAATTGCTATCTAACCCTGAAAATAGGCAAAATGTGCCCAAATATGTCCAGTGTTTGGTAGGAAATTCCATATTTGTACCAAAAGTACTGTTTGGAATAAAGCTATTATTATTACTAGGAAATAAAACAAACTATGAAGTAATCTGAACGAATTCCATCAATATCTCACACTTTATCGACTAGAACTGGCTGGTTCAAACATCTAGTGTATCAAAGGACTTTAGATAAAAGCATTAGCGATGTGGAAAGCAGAGAATTTATAAGAGGAAAAAATTAAGAGGAGGAACAATAGGCAGGTGGAAGTGCATTGGCAATTAATATCTTGCCACTACCAACCCCATAGATGCTAACTTCTTCGAATACCCTAGAAAAAAGTATGGTTTGCATGATCGAACAGCTCCAGGAACGATTGCCTGAGGCCTGTCATACGGAGAATGTCCCGGCATTATGATTCCTGGAGTGTGCCCGTAAGGGAAACTTGATGATAGAGTACAGGACAAAGTACAGTCGGGACACCCAGATTCCCATCTACCGCTGTCCTCCTTCCCGTCAGTGTAATTCCGCTGCACTCAGAGCCTCACTATAGTGAAAGAAACAATGAGACGGTAACTGCTGCAATCCTGATAATGTGAAACCATCAGAAAGGATCACTGTAACCAGTATAGCACTTTGGAAAACTGAAGTCCGACGTAACACATGTCTTAGCCATCGCAGTCGATGTAACTTCACATCCTCGTCAATGGATTTCTCCTCTTTACAACTGCGAACAATATATACTGCAGTTTTAAAACTAATTGTTACACAACACATAGTTTTATGGAAATATTAAAGTTGTTTGTTAGGAAAGGTGAAAAGGGTTCATCTCCTATCTCCTGAGACATTTAACGTACCTTTATTGGACAGAAAATCCCCTGATTGTGTAATTCTGGTTTATTTCATTTTACCATTGTCTAAAATGCATATGATAACCCCATTTATCACAATCTCTAATGTCTAGAAAGTTGCTCACAATTATACAGTAAACACTGGCTTTCCATTACAGCTGAATATAATTTATAATCATATATCCTACTACCCAGACATGAGAATTTCTCGCATATATATTTCCGTTATTCTTCTGACTTATGAATAAAATAAGTGAGGCTGAACTATCTGGTAATCTAGGTATTCACTTTATTCTGCTAAAACTGTAGTTCTCGCTTTATTCAGTTTCACTTAGCGTTTATCTTTATGAACACATGAGCTACAATCAGTCATTTCTTTCTTACCTTTACACGTACTTTTATGAAGTATGACAAACTACATTGCTGCACCTTTGTCCAAAGTCCCAAGCTGGAATTTCAGTTGACAATCACTGATTAATTAGGAAGCCAAATAATTCCACAGCCAAAAGTTCACTCAAGCATTTACAGTGAACATTTCTAACCAGCCAATTTTTGGAAAACACTTTGTTAATATAGACTGACTCAATGAAGACCAAGAATGGGTTAATCCACGATGAGAACTATGCTCGGCTCGAATATAACAAACGTAGGAGTAAGATTCTCACCACCAAATAGACACCTTATATCACTGAGGTAAGTCTCTTAACTAGAAGCTGAGTACATATATAGTTCACTTATTTTTAATTCAAGGGGTTTATGCGTGTTTCTTACCTTTTGAAAGGTGCGAAAGTAACAGGTCATGCCACTGAAATCATTGGTCTAGATAGGCTGGAATTCTATAGTTACATGTCTGCCTAATTCCAAAAGGAATGTAGATTAATGAAAAGCCAGTGAATACACGCTGTCCTCCTACCCAGATCTATTTCCCCTTTCAGATATTCTTACAAGTTTATTGTATGGTAATGTCCTTACGTATTAAGTCAGTGCAAAATATATTGGCGACAAACTTACTCAAATTGGTCACTAAGTCAGAAGTTATCTTGCGTCCTGAGAAATATGCCGCATAATATTCAAACCTTGTTCTTGATGGTAGACACTCTGCCACGTATAAGCATTTCTGGTCCTACTTCTGCTTAGATGCTAACTAAAACCTGTTTGACACTACCAATACCGTTTACTGTAACCCAACAGGTAATAAGGGTGACCACAGGAGACCATCGGATTGGCAGCTCGAAACAGTTTTGCGTTTTAAGCTACCTATCATGCAGATATAATGATTTTGATCGCTAGCGAGATTATGGCCGCTCAAGATGACTAGTTTCTCGAAAGAAGAATAATGTTTCTAGCTAGCGCCTTTCTACGTGTGAAAGTATTGTTTTTATTTTAGACTAGTTTCGAATTACGCAGATCCTATACTCTGAAGTCACACGATTCTCAAAAAACCTATCCAAAAATCGGCGATGGAAAACAAGCATCAAAACGAACAAATACCACCTCTAAGCACATTTTTAAATTAATCATGCGGCGAACTTCATTTCTGCTGCATAACCAAGATATCTAAGATCACTATCACACCACCCAATAACTGTAATTACAGATCATCAATAGAGTGAAACAGAATAGTAAGCACACTAGAGAAATTAGGAAGTTCACAATGTTTTCTCTATACTACTGACACCATATATATGAAGTGACAAAGCTTAAGCGCACACAACTTCGATTTTCTCACAGGGTGGTCAATAAAACAAAAATGAAACGTTTTAAGTCTTTGTATCCTGATGAGTTGCACCCTCGATTGTCACTCACTAACCGATGCAATTCATATACCACTCACATTTATTACGTATTGTCCTCACACCATACTGCTTAGGGGGCAGGATCATAGACGTATGTCAAGATTTCAACGACGAAAAAAGAATTATTTAGCAACTTCCATATTACTTGCTAAGATATTACGAAAAATAATGGCGAATTAGCAACCAATGTAGAAAAACATAGCTTTTTGGTAGCAGAGCAGAAAGGATTATGGCCTAAGCGGTATCTCACGAATTAATTAATTTCCACATCTTCGAATATCAGATGTTACAAGTTCAATTAAATTAGGATTAACGCTTCAGAGTGACCTAAGTGAATCGACCAGATAATCATTACGTTGGTGCATCGACATCCATTCTACCTAAAGTGCAGTGGTATACACTGGCCAAGTGCCTTATTCACTAGATGATTTAGTGTTGCTTTAAGTAAGAAACTATTAGGATAGCATGGTGCAGACTGCACGGAATAATAGGCCGTCGTCAGAACGTTCGGGACACCACAGGTGCTCTGCACAGCCTTAGGAGGCCCTGATAAGGATATTCAGGACAATTTACCGAACGCAGTCAAGTACACTTCTTGAACACCACAAGTAGCTAATCAGTTCTACTCAAATAAAGAAATAACTGTCCAGAAACTAGTATTAGGGTTACAATTGTAACCCTACTAGTTTCTACTTAAGTAGAAATCTACAGTCGTGAAAGTTAGAACTTGTATTACACCTCACGGTGATGAATTAATTCTAGACTTTGCAGCAGTAAGCGCTTGCACGGTAGATTGTAACTATATGGTCGGGACACTACGGATTGCCACAAGTTACTACGTCAAGGTCAGATGCTCTTAACTCTAGACTAATTATACTAAGTAACTATATGTTAGATCTTGTCCTAATCGAAAGACACAACTACGGAAACCACAATACAGACACGAGAGATAATAATGGGCATATATACTAAAGAAGTCTCCACATATATCACATACAGACATTAAGACGACAATTAGGTATGTCCGTTCTTTGAGAGCACCGCTACGTGTTTTGTCCAATATCCAATATCCTGATTACGAGCTAGTATAAACCGGTGATGTCTTTGAGCTCGCTTCTTGATTGTAAGGTAGAGGTTCCAGATCTTCCGTGAACTTCTGCATAGTTAGTCCCGCCACTCGACTGCTTTAGCTCTGGTAGGCTTCAAGAGGAGTGGTGCGGGGATTGGTCAAATTGTGGTTTGTAGTATGCAGTATGTTAGGACTCTGTTGCTGCCGTGAATGGAGTTTGACCTAACTCCCGTTGGTCATTCGGTGTATTCATAAAAGCAGAATAGTAATAATAATAGGTTGTAGTGTAAATAATATAGGTTGAGATAAGTGAAATAATAAAGGTGAACCAAGAAAAAAAGATGGAGTAGTCGGTACATTGAGAGGAGACAGAACGGGTCGTGGGGATTTAGTTTTTATGCTTATCCATTGACAGTGTGGTTTTAAATTTTAAGAGGATAAGCCATTAAGACACAGCTTCCGCTTAAAAGTCTCCACAGATGGCGCTGTAGTCACGGCCGCCGGTAAAGCGTTCCAGAAACGGCAAACTCGAAGCAGAAAGAAATGTGAACGCACTCGAGTCTTTGGTCTCTGGTAGGCTATCCTTAGTGGTTTACCACGTGGAAGCCTATAATCACTTAATGGCAGGATGCTTTTATTAGGGTGGGCCTGGTCATTTAAGATCTTGTAGACGGTGATGAGGTCTCCCCTGTGACTACGGTAACTATGTGTGAAAAGACTTAATTTCTTCAGTCTCTCCTCATATGATTTGTTGCGGAGGCCGATCACCCATTTTGTCGCTCGTCTCTGGACACTTTCTAAAATGTTAGCATCCCTTCTGAGTAGCGGAGGAGCAATGATATTATGCACCTCAAGGAGTGGCCTCACGTATGTCGTATACAACCTTAAGAATAGTTCGGGAGTAAGAGCTCCCAGCTGCCTTTGCATAAAGTGTAAAGTTGCGTAGGCTTTGGCGACGTCCCTCGTGTTATTTCCACTGGTCTCTAGCTTTTCTGTCAGAATAAGACCTAGATCACGCTCTGATGGCACACAACTCAAGTTCTGGCCACCAAGGGTGTAATTTACACTCTGTGATCTGCCAGAATAAAGTTGCACTACTTTGCAATTCTTTAGGTTGAAAGGCATTCCGTTAGCCAGAGCCCAGTCTCCCAGAGTTTGCAGGTCAGCCTGCAATCTGTTTGAGTCTTCGAATGAGTTTATTGCTCTCCAAATCTTTACGTCGTCAGCGTAAAGAAGCGCAGAGTAGTTCAATTGAAGTGGCAGGTCATTGATAAAAATCATAAACATCAACGGCCCTAAGATAGAACCCTGAGGAACCCCTGATGTCGAGGTGTACCAGGATAATCGAATGCGGTTGACTTTGGTGCAGAATTCTCTCTCAGATCAATATTGGTATTGTCTCGCTTCAATACATAGGCCAAAGATGCTAGCATGGTTTCTTGAAGATCCAAAATCATACGTTGAAATTTTGGGCTCACTGTATCGTCTAATCCGTTATACTGCGATACATCAGTTTCAAGCGACATTTTTTGATGAAAGTGTAGCTGTACTAATGTAAACAGAGATATATTCACCTCTTTATATATATCTCTGGTTCGGTCAAGACTGGAAAAATGTCTCCAGGTGGCAAGTCCTTGTTTTGAAGGGGACTCATATATTCTAGAAGAGGGTCCAAAGGAAGGCAACACGTACGATTCTTGGAGTAACTAATTTATTATACGAGGAAAGAATAAACAGTTTAAACCTGTTCTCCCTATCACACCGTAGCAGAAAGGATATATAATTACAGCGTTTCAAATCTTAAATAATGACTGCGGACCTGATGTTTTCTCTCTAATCCTTCCCGTCGAGTAGGAACATCTAAGAGGACATAGCGGGAGGGTTCAGAAGCCAATGAGAAACTATATTGCTGTGAAGTGCTGGTTCTCACACCAAGTTATCAACTCCTGGAATCGATTCCCAGAAGAATTGATGTCAGTGCCCTCAAGTGAGTCATTCAAGAGGGGTATGGAAAAGCACGGAAATTTACTAGAAAATGATTAATATATGCTTCAAGCATTTTATCCTCAATCAACAAATCTGAATCTGAAATTTAACGCAGTTGCATAATGCAGTGCCACCGATAAAATGTGATTTAGAAAAGAACTTTCAATGCGAAAATTCAAATAAAAGGCACTTAAAAATACTTCTTACTAAATCACCATGGCAATGGACTACTATGCTACAATTAGCGGTGAAATGCAACATGTTACTCCTGACATAACTACTCAAGAAGCACACCATCATGTCCACAAGTTTTCGGTTCACAAGGATTTGGTTTAGGATAGAGGGTTCCACGCAGCTGTTAATACATATCTAACTTTAAAAAGCATGTATTTCTCCAGTCCTATCTTGAATATCACAGTTAAGGGCGCAGACACTACTTCTTACAACAGTGCGCTCCAAGAGGTCAGAGCTAGTGGGATGACTAGCACTCTCTTCTGAAATGGCCTGACGTGTCCGAGAGGGAGTATACCAGGTCCGCTGTCATTTCTCAAAATTTTGGACATCGTGGGTAGCTCTCGTCTCTGCCTATGTCATCATAAAGGAAGGAGATTTAGACTGTCGAGTAATTCCATATGCAGATCATATATGTGGCGTTCTGATGAAATCTTCCTAGAAAATATGAGTGCCGTTTGAGTGAACAGCCAGTTGTCTGGAGAAGGGATACTGGGCTGTACCTCGCCTAAGATATTTTTAAAGTGGCAAATATTTCACCAGTTATTCTAGCAAATCACCTACGTGTTTTCTGTGTGTATATAAAATGCAGTCTGCCGCCGTGCGATGGTTCGACGAAGATATTTTGTAGCGGACTATTATGAGCGTACATTAGAATTGGAGGCGATGGTATCCCCTCCATGTTGCACTCAGTTACGCCTACGTGTCCAGCTGGCATGGCTGTGAACCTAACTGTGTTGATGGAGAAAATGAAAGTTGGATCTATCTAGAAGACTTCTGAGATCTCTCTGCAATCTAATCATATCAGTGTCATCTTCACTGAAGCGCAAGATAAGTATGAGGGACCAAGCACAATACATTGTGGCATGCCACTGTGTACTGTTAATCAGGGAAGACAGTTTTGAACGGGCTCTGATTATCTCTCCCCATCTAAGAGGAATCCGTTGATGTAGGTTGGCTTTGACCTAAACCTTCGCAGATTCCCACAGCAATTTTATGTGACGTGCTTCGTCGAAAGCTCTAATTAAATTTATAAAAAACGTCAACGGGTCTGTCTTTGTCCCTGGGTTTGAGTCAGCTTCCCTTTTGTCATAAGGTAAAAACAAGAAATTTCATAGTAAACCGTACCGCCCGATGGATAACAATTCGTTGTTTCGCGGATATACCACGGTAAATTTTTTGGTACTGTCCTGGTCAGTGAGCCAGAAAGACTGATATGCCTGTAGTCTGAAGGGCGGTGCCTAGATTCTGCCCTGTGTTTGGGGTTATTGCTGCATCCTCCCAATCGCTTGGCAACACGCCATAGAGAAGAAGCAGTTTTAAGTTTGTAGTTAGTAGGCCGGCTACATGAGTTACAAGTTCCTGGGGAATCTTTGCTTGAGAGTCACGCGATCCCATCGTTTTCCTAGTGTCTAGTTTGCCTGGAAAGTGTAGTATGATTTTTAGTCAATGTTGAAAAACATTTATCTGGTCTTCCTGTGGCGCGACCAGGGTTGACAATGCCGATGGTGGCAACTTATGTGTGAGGACCCTGCAGAAGTAGTGTGTCATTGTTTCAGCCTTTTCATGATCTCCCTCACTTGTGTTAATTTCAGTAGTCAGGTTTGAGAACTCTTTGGATGATAAATTCTTGATGTACCTGTGGGAAAATAGTTTATTATGTTCTACTGTGATGAGAGCTATCCGCAAGTCAAAATTCTGAATAACAATTGACGTCGATGTTTACGTCCCAAATCAGGGTCATGATAAAAAACAAGAACAGAGCTTAACCTTGATGAACTCAACAACCGATCACAACAGACTGATCGTGGGCGGATACGATTCGCAGATATATCAACGGACTGTCTAAGAAACGGCCGCAAAGTGGTAACAGAGTAACCTTCGGCAGGAAAACAACCAGTCAGAATACGTTGCTTCTCTGCTAACAATAACGAATAATGATGTACTTAAAAACCCACAAATATTTCTCGATTTTCTCAATAAATGATCTTTTGCCTGGCCGTTGTCTTCTGTTGTTACAGTACTACTGCTTTTCCAGCTAGATGCATTTGGGGCTTCATACTAATTTACGAGCTTATTCAACAGACTTGTTCCTGACTACCGCGCAAATGTTTCTGGTATCTGAAGTCCCAAAAGTGATCGACAGGCACCAACACATGTATTCAGCAGTAATAATATCAGTCCTCTTCATTCCAAAACAGTACTTATGATGCAGTATGGAGTTCTGAGCATTTCGTACAATAAAGCATTTGATGATAGTAATGCTGTTAATCTTGGCAATTTACTAGGAAAACATTACATGGTATTCGTAAACAAAATTGAAAACAGCAATTTTTCAGCATTAATGGTAACAATAACTCCAAAAATGGAAAAAGTACGAAATGATAACGATTGATATAAAATCGCAAAGCAATAGAATTAGTGTTGTCATAATCTGCAAATAGGAGAAGATTATTAAGCCATTTATTTTGCTAATTACATAGCAAGTTATAAGTTTTAGGCATAATAATTTCTACATCTCATAGAACGCGAGTTAAACAGAATATCGTTGAGCATTAGTACCTGCGTGTGAATAAGGTGGGTGTTGAGAGTCACAAATTACGAACTCATCCTACCTTGAGCACGATTTCAGACAACTGTCGACCACCGTAGCAGCGAGATGACTTAGTAGCAAATTAGTTGCCTCACTAAAAACCTTTAGTATGCTCCGCTATGTAACGCGGTCCCATTCGATTCGCCCAGGAAGGATCATTGGGAGCAATAGAGGAGATTTAAGAGCTAACAAACTGTGAAAGTAAAGGTTGGGTGAAGCCTGGTTGTCCGAACTTGTTGCTATAGGGGTAATTTTGGTGATTATTGAAGGAGTGTTCAGTGACCCTGCCTAACCGAACTAGTTTCACATTCGCTGGAGTTGACAGACCCTACCGTGGCTTCAAGGTTCGCTGATTAGCACAAGACAAGATCAATTTGACCTTAAGTATTGATGTATGCCTTATTGATGTTCTTTCGTAAATTTTCTAGCTATGCTATAGGTTTCCAGGCCGTAGGTGTTACGAATTTCCTGGAAAAATTTGAGCGCCGAGTCAGATTGATTCATTATAAATTATTTAACTTCGGATATTTTTCCGAAAAAATCTGCTGAAGAAGCTGTGGCTTACACATCGAAACGTTCAGAAAAATCTTGTTTTGATTTTCTTAACACGCTGGGATTAATTTAAATAATTTATAATTTCTCGCTATGTATTTACATTAACATGCGGTGAATTTGATGATCGAATCTCTGTATAAGAAACTTCAGTACATCGGTTTGTTGGTGACTAGGCAATGAATCTTCAACGTTCCGATCTGCCTTTTGTCGTCAGCCGCACAAAATTGCCAATTATTGAGTACATAACTAGCTTTCTGAGTTCTGGATGGTTATCTTCTGACGACAACAATAACTCTTGATGGCGTTACTGGCGGTTTCTGATCCACTCTGTTAAGAGAAGGTTAGACAAAACATTTACTTAGAAATCGACAAGATATGGGACGACCAATGAAGGTCAGGGAAAGGAAATACTCCAAGGTATTTAATCTTCAGTTGGTTTTTGTTTCAGATGTCCCCTATGTTGCAACCAGGTGCCAGGCCAGGACTCTGCCTGTGTCAAGGAAAGCTTACTTCTTAAAAAGCATCCGGGTACAGAGTAAAAAGTGGGTGTTTAGATCAGCAAGGCATGTAGAACATAACTGGCTCCTTCATTCAAACAGGAAGCAATATTATGATGCAAGAAAAGCAGCATCTAAAGTACACCTAACCTGTTTATATGCGAGTGGCTTAAGGTCATCAGAACACCTTAAGGAAGGTTCAAGATTGGGTAGAAGTAACTTCTCCATCAATCTTTAATGGGGAAATAATCACTGCATATCTAAACTTAAAATTCGCACTAGTAGATAGCTTAGGTGTCTTGAAAATTATTATTTCTTTCCTTCTGATGGGTAAAACATTACTGAGAAAAGAAGCATTGAAAATGGCTGCAAGAGGATAACGTAAGTTATCCCTGCATCCTCTCAGGGCGAGAACAGGTGCACCATTGAGACAAAGGCCTTAGAAGGTTTTAGGGATGGGAAACATTTGAGAACATCAAGATTATTAAAGTCATGGAAGTCGTCATCCTTCTGATCTGTAACATTGGTAATGATAACATCAGCTGGAGAGTACATCAAAGGCTTTTAAGAGGGAACATTAATCTTCCGCGCCAGGGTGGTCGAGAAATCCCTCAGTTCATCCATGGGGAATTGTTTTCTGTCCTTTGAAACTTGCAATAGCATGAAAATTAAGTTACCAGGACATAAAGTTTCTTGAATTGACTCCATGCAGCTTGCATATGAACTTTAGAACTTACCTTAATTCAATGATGAGGCTGCAGAAATGATGCAGATGCAGCCTTCCCGCACGTTTGGTTGCCTAGGGTCATAGGCAAGGATGTCCCAGCAGCTACCAGCACAGCACAACCACTTCTTCTTTAGGGGTGAAAGATGCTGTGTGAGGTTCACGTGTGTGTCTTCGCCAACACTTAACAGATTATCAAGAACGTTTCGCTTAAGTTCCATAATAATTTCCTGGACTCTGACTCCGATGGTGGTCCGATCACACTTTGATAGGACCAAATGCATGCTTTGGTGGAGAACTCCTTTGGTTCACAACTTGACGCGAAAAACAACATCCTGAAATAGGATCTTTTTGACTTTTAGATGATCTACTCGGAATCGGTTTATACGGAGGAAGCAGTTAGTATAAATGAATATGTGATTCACTACCTGGGGTGCCTGACATTTAAATTAAATCGTCCACCATCCAAAGACATGAAGGCTGGAACAAAACTGCTTATCCAATCTTGTTGTTTTGAAAACTTTCCCAGAATCTGCCCTAACATGACCTGGAGTTGTCGCGCAACAGTTTGCAACCAGTCAAATTTCTCATACACATCAACCATAAGGAAGACGACATTTGTAACTACAAACTTGTTCGCAGTAGTTTTCAATTGCCAACGTTTAAACGATTCAACCAACCAACATATCCAAAGTTTCCAAAGCAAACTGATAGCTGTAACTATCTAAAGCCTCCAGGGATGAAGACTGTCGATGAGCTCTGGGTAGAGTGATTTACCTATTGAAGATATCTAATTTCCACAAATTAAAAAGAAATGTGGGCCTATAATTGTAAATATATATAAACTGCCATGAATTGTAACTTGAGGCACACACTGTCACGAGTTGCCATGATGACTCGATGCCGTTAACCGACACTCCCTGTCTTCTGTCCACGGAAAGGTCTTAAATGCAGTCCCTTTCTATTTCATCAGTTCCAAAGCTGCCTCGCTTCGTTAGAGGATCTGGACAATGAACATTATCGAGGGCGTGGGTTATTGGATTAACGAATGTCTGCAGATATGGTATCCACCAATCTATCAGCACTGAATCCTTCTGCCAAAAGTTTCCTGCTGAAAGATGATTGGTTCAGCGAGAATGACGTATCTTGATTAGATGCTTGTCACTTTCAAAATGACGAATACTGCAGTCACAGATAACTAGCTCTGGGTGTTTAATGGCAACGCAACTCAGACTAGTGATATCGTAAGCTCTATCCAAATATCTAAGTCCAGTTTGAAGAACGTACTGACAATAACATTCTTGCAGTCTCTTAAATACTGAGACTGACTCACTAAGATTGGACAGGAGTGCCCTTCTCACTATAACGAAGTCTTTCTTAAGTAACTTAGGAAGGATTAGGGAAAGGAGAAATAAAGAAGGATATGTAGAATACAAGAATTAACAAACCTAGAAAGTAGGGACATTGGGATACCACATCGCCTCAACTTCTTTGCGTAGAACCTTAGACGAAACATCTTTCTGGAAACTAACATGTTGTGGGAAGATCAGGAAATATCAGAGGAAATACTCAGCCCAGAGCAAAACGCGACTAAAACTTAAGAAATTGGAGAAGAAATACCATGTATTTAAGGAATTTAATGAGTTGAACCAAATACATGAAACTCATAAACTGCTTGAAGAGAAACAAAAAATGATGTCACAACTTGAAGAAAATAAAGCGCTTGTGGGTAACTTCAAACCTCAGGAACTTTGTAGGATATTACAGAGACGTCTAAAAAGCAGTAAAGACAATACTGTAAGCAGCTTGGAACATAAGGGTATAATATACAATGATCCCCAGGTTATAAGTGAACTCCTCAGTGAGTGGTTTTGCAATGGCACCAGAGTTCACCCGACCCGAGATTTCCAAATGACCTGCAAAAGTAACCACAAATTAGGCGAAATAGACTTTAATATGCAAAATATAGACCCAGCGATTAAGACATTGAAGTCAAATGGTAGTACTGGAACAGACGACATACCACCTGTCATATACACAAAATTGTATCACGGAAATGGTAGTCTTGTTACTTAGAATATTTACTCTCTCACTGGAAAGTGAAAGTTATCCTGAAGTGTGGAAAACCACATACATATTTCCTAAGCACAAAGCAGGCCAAAACCAGTGCATGCAACTATAGACCTATCAATATAACACCGGTAATATCCCGAATAATGGAGAAAGTGGTTAAAGACCAAGTGTCAGACAACTTACTAGAACATGAACCTATCAATCCATCACAACATGGATTCCTCAAAAAGAGATCATGTGTGACCTGTCACATAGACTTTTTCAACGAAGTTACACGAAGTAGGGACAACAGAGAACTAGTAATTGTGCTATATTTCGATATAACAAAAGCCTTCGACAGAGTTCCCCATAATCTGCTAGTCAGCAAGTTATGCTCACTAGGGATATGTGACCCTCTCCTGAGCTGGATAAAATCATTTCTCTGTGGCCGAAGTCAGACAACGAAAGTTGGCTCGATAATCTCAAGGCCTAAACCAGTAAGTAGTGGTGTAATCCAGGGAAGTGTATTAGGCTCACTCTTATTCATAATATATATAAACAGTATCTGTGAATGCTTTAGTGTAGGTAAACCAATACTATATGCAGATGACTTAAAAGTGACGTATAAATGCAAGAACACAGATCTTGAAATAACAGTAAGCGCCATACAGCAAGAATTAGAAAAAAAGGATAGATGGTGTGACACCTGGCAACTCCAGTTTAATGTCGAAAAATGTGGCTGGCTCTGCATAGGTTGCAACAATTTAGAACTTGACCTGACAATTCAAGGCCATGCACTTCAACGACTGGAATCTGTACTGGACCTAGGGCTGAGATATTTACATGACTTATCATTTTCTGAACATATCTCCAAACAAGTGTCAAAGTCACGCAGACTTATTGGCTTTCCACTCAGGAACTTCCACAGAAATGAGTCTAGGATTCTGTTGTACAAGGTTTGTGTACGTCCTTTATTTGATTACTGTTCATTCATGTATAGTAATATACGTATAGAGGACAAATTGAAAGTCGAGGGAGTGCAGAGATACTTCACGTTAAAATTACTCGGAACCGAAAATGGTGCGAACTACTCCACTAGATGTGATACCCTAGGACTAGAAACACTATGGCTAAGACGCCTGAGACTAAACTTAACACTTTACTATAAGCTTCTTAACCACTTAGTTTTTACCTCTACTAATGGCATTCGACTTTCAAATGACAATGGCTACAAACTAAGACACACTAAGGGTACAGTAGCTATCGAACAATGTAAAACAGCCACCAGGCAAAAGTTTTACTTGATCAGGTATGCACAGATTTGGAATAAACTACCAATGGAAATGCGTCAAGCAAATACATCGGCCTCCTTCGAAAGGGTGCTTAAAGACAAACTACAAGAGTTCTCAAACGATAGTAGTTCTAGTTCCTATCTGAGAGCCTCCAAAATTGTAGCTCTATTTAATGTATAAGCTTAAATACTACACCTGTTGTTTTTGCCTTTATTTATAATTTTAGATAAAACATTAACGGTTAAGATACGTACCCTCAAACAGACAAGAAATTTCGTTTGTAAAACTTCTACCCAACACAATAAGTGGAATAAAATGAACATAAACCGACAACATGAATAAGGTATAACTCACCACAACATCACATGGACAGATGTACGCTCGTTGGGCACCATATATCCCTCACCAACTACAAACCACCTTTCCTTAGATAATGTGATGAACTTATATCCATAATGTTGCTGAGTAGTTAATATTCTCAACTCCTGTCGGAACAGCTGAAATTCATAAACCTTCCTCACGCTAAGAAAATACCCACAAGCAGCAGAAATCCATTAATTAATGCGTCTGAAGCTTATGTATTTACTCCCAACGATGACATTGCAGATCAAATGAGATAAACATATCACTGATTTCAAAATAACACATCAATGAACTATAATTCAAGGATTCTGCACACAACAAAGTTGTGTATGAAAATTGACTTCAAGCTTTATTTTTTCCCAGGCACTTATAATCCATCCACCAAAGAACGGGTTTTTTGTTAATGCGAAGACAATAATTCTGTATTTCCTGATGTGTTGCACTCACTGACAATCTGGCAGATTTTTCCAACTGTGCACAGAAATGATTGTATATAATTGAAAAGGCTGTTTTATACTACTGAGATTAACATTTATCAAGTGTATGTATAATCTCCAGCGAACATGTAAAGCATATCTTGCTACTGGCTGTAAATTGTGATTGAATTATATGGTTCTATTTCTGTAAGAATTAGTTGGTGCCTGTAAACTGGCGTCCCTCATGTACTGTACTATGAGAATAGATTTATTTATTTGGCTCCAAATTCCGTGATGTCTGTAGGATAAGAGATCACATTTTAATAGGTAAAAAGGTGAAAGTAAATTGAATACGAGGAGTTAGATGTAATATAATGTGGAATGGATTTTTCGGAGGGCAAAGATTCAAGCTGGCCGCCATGAGAAATCCGCTTTCAGAATTAATAAATGGTTGTAGAAGGAATACAGACACCCATTCACGCGGGGTGATATAAAGTAGCCAAGAATGCGACTGTTCTTAAATATACTCCAATGCTCGACATTCCCTAAAACGAATTATTCACACTGGGAATCCAGACTTCGACATAACACTACAATAAGAGGGTTCTTACGTGGAGTTAACCTCGGAAATGATGGTGACTCTTCGTGGTGACCCTCAGAATTCTGGAAATGAATATGGGTTTGGTTCTTAACGTCAAAATCTAATCTTTTGGCTCCCAAACCACCGGCCCTGCCACTACACAGTAGCTAAGCCCCTAAAGCGAAGGAGTGCCATAGTAATCGTAGCGGTACATATTTTCCAAAAATTATTAGCCTACAGCTTTCGTTATCCAACATTGGTTGCTAGCCTTTGCTGTTACAGTCTGCTGGTCGTACTGAAAGTGTCCAGCCAAGCGTCCATGTTATATTGCACGATGTGCAACCGACTAAGCGGATACCACAGCCCTGCGTTTCTGATGCCAACATATATTTCTTATTTTGGCGGTCATACCACTGTTCTGATTTAGACTTCTGAAGGTTCTAGAGTCATATTAAACGAGTACTCTGAAGGATAGTAGATACATGCACACATTATCATACGATTGCAACGCCAAGGCTTTACATCTCTCTAAATATGGCAGACAAAAGCATTCAAGTGATAGTTACTATAGTTAGACTCAAACCATACAATAACACACGCAGCTTGTGAAATTTTTCGCTGACGCTCTGCAAATTCGTGTGAATTGAAGGATTTTACTGAGTCAGGCTAGATAACATATACCTTGAAGGAATTTGTTTTCTATGATGACTCTTCTCTTCAAACCCTCAATTCCATAAAAGACCTTGGAGTTACCTACTCACAAAACTTAACATTCAATCAGTATGCAAAAGCAGCTGTTTCTAAATTCCGAAGACTCACAGGCTTGTTACACCTAAAAATGTACGCAACTGAGGCTAATGTCTTTTTATACAAAGTCATGGTTCGTCCAGTACTTGAATACTGCACAATTGTCTTCGGTTTCATGCATGGGTATGGTAGGGCTCGCACTGAAAATATCCACCGAAGTTTACACGGCGCCTATTACACAAACACGAAGGACTGACCTACGCGGATAGGTGCAAAATATATGGATTCAGCCACCTTGGTTAAGGCGCCTGAAACTCAACCTTGCATTCCTCTTTCGCCTTTCACGCGGCTACATCAAAAGTAGTAATGCAATAGCAATTTAACCATATATACCCTTAGGAATCATGAAAATACATTAACCATAAGCCGGTACTGGACAAGACTGCGATCACGTTTCTTGTCAAGATGCCACCTCATGGGCCATACTCAAGTTCGCCAGACATCCTACAAGTCATTATATCCAACAAGTTTTAATCCTTCAAGCCACTTATCTCTGAAATGTCACTTATATACTCCATGACAATCTTTCTATCTAATTACTTCTATACTCTATTTTATCTTAACTCCCTAGGCCTTTAATGAAGCTTAAATTAACTCTTTTCAATCACACTCTTCTCTCGCATAAAGTTTGGTTGCTCTGATGATGAAAAAAGGCATAACAACAATACCCATGTTTGAGAATAACTATATTTTCATAGAAAACGTCATAGTTTTCTACGGTAAGACCAATATGGTTAGCATTATACATTGCAAATGTGTATTATCAATTCAAGTACTACATAGCTTCTTCTTGTATTTATCTTGTAAATATACTTCCAACAATGTATTATTCGTAATTGCATTCTATACCATTTTGCGGCTGCGCGGAATTTTCTTCTCTTCCTGAAATAGCATTCAATCGCGTGGTGGCATAGCACTCACCGAGATATACGCTGTTCACTGGTTGACCATAAGTATCAGCAGGAAACGGAACAAAGTCTGGGTTGGCGCTCAACTTTGATGGTGGCCTTGGTAAATGGTTTACAATTTAACATTTATAAGAACCTGTTCTGATTGCTTGTGCAATAATTGAACAATTTAAACTTTTGAAAAAATATTAATTTTTGGTACTTCAGGATTGCAATTTATAACATAACTGATCGTGCCTGTAAAAATGGAATGCATCTCTTGTGAACGTTAGTTTATACGAAATATATAGTGTTATATTGAATGGAATGCGTATGAGTGCAAGGACAAATTTAAGGTGTAGTTTCTTTTTGTATAGCGACCCATATCACACTGTATATTTTCTGGATATCCATGGATAAACAAAGAAAAGAGCTACTAAGGAAAGAAAAACGCTAATGGGATTTGCTTTGTGGAAATGAAGAGCTTCGCAAGCATGTATTTACTGAAAAATCAGGGAATTTCTCGAAAATTCCACTGAAACATTTCGTGTAGATTACTAAAGATAGTGGTTTTGTGATGGTTGCGACTGTCATATGTGGTCATACACATATTTCGGACGTTGTTCTCCCTCAGCCAGTCACTTTACTGCACAGCTTTAATTAGTTATTCAGCTATTTTCAGTGCTGGCTTGAAGAGAAAGTAAGCTTTTGAAGTTCTAAATGAACGTTACCACCTTCTCAAGTCATAGAAATGAACGCACATGGTTATCACCCAAGTTTTACCGTTTTATTATTCACTTTTATTGATAATAATTGAACTGACGGCCTGATGTTCGAAAATTAAAACATCAAATAAGTGAAAAAGTTATTAACATCGTTTACAGGGGAACAGCTGAAGATATATGTGTAACTCCTTAATTGTTTAAGGGATGTTTTGATTGATAAGAACAAAGGTGGGACAGCAAAATTGGATGCATGGATATGCAACATCCGCTTACCAGTATAAGACGATCGGGCGTATTTCGGCGACAAGATTAGAGCAGATTCCTGAGACCACTACATTAGTTGTCTCTGAATTACGATTGAAAGTAAACGGCAGTGATTATTTTTATTCGAATACATTGGAATAAGTGTATCAAAATACCAGTCCACTCAATCCTCTCTTTTGAATAACGCAGCAACATAGCTTTTACTTTCAATTTTGAATTACTAAGTAAGGGTGGACATCCCTAGAATTTTCTTGATAAAAAGATTAAATTTTCGCCAAAGGAAGTGAACGTGTTCACATCTTCTAGAAAATATTTAGATTACCAAAGCGTTTGGAATCGTCCTTCCTACGACCACAATATCGGATTACTAATTATTTCCAACCACTTGCAAACCAAAACAAAATCTACCGGAGAAAACGTGCTCCTGAATTCTAGATTTTGTAGTGTACCACGAGGAATCAACTACATCCATCCCAACTCCAGACGAATGACTTTTATTCAAAGCGAAGTAACTACAGTTTGCAGCCACGCAACACGCTACGTCAAATCTAGCCCATTAGTCGTGTCGACCGATGGGACGCCAATTAAAACTAAAGAAGGGAGACCACTGGTTTTAAGAAAATCCATCTGAAGTATTACTCAGTACTGTCTACATTCCATAGTTATAGGAAACCTAGGAAGCGCGTGGAGCCGCTGCGTATATGCGAAAAATCGGTGAGTATACAAAGGAGGGCCGACTGTAAGAAATGCCTTCTTGATGTGGCCCTGAGTTCTCGTGAAGTAACAAATTCCCACGTCTTTGCGCGTGCGTCTGTGTTAGCTACCACACTTCACCAGTCTTTCGTCTACATGGCTAAATGGGACACTTCTATATTTCATATTTCGCTTCATAAATTCTACTTGCACCCGCAGAAACTCTACAACACAAAGAATACCTTGCCGGGATATGGCACCATGTTTCACTAAAATTCCTCAGTTTACAGGTAGACCACAGCTTTAATAACATATCTGCTACCGCTTTTAGTTAAAATGTAGTCCGACTGTGTCGCAGATGATATGGACAGAATTCGTCACCGTCAAGTGGAAATCCAATGAAAAACCCTGCAGGGAAATATTGCATCTTCGCCGGCGTTTAACAGAAGCATCTCACGCAAGATATACACAGTGATGAATACATCATTGACTCACTGCGCTTAGTCCCATAATACTGAAAACCTGCAATGAAATAATCAGGAAACGTATGATGCATTAGATAAGTATTTCAGGTAAACGTAATACAGGAATAACAAAATGTCAATCATGTCATTTACTTTGATTCCCACTGTTTCTTACGTCCACGTGACTGACTTTTGTTTCATCTTTTCTTCTTTCGTGCGCTTTGTCTGTGCAATTTAGGAGTTGGGGGAATGTATGCAGTGCTTAGGAAACAGCAATAATAACCGTTCAAACCAATTGACACAGCAGTCAGCTGTGTTGGTAAGCAGATATAGCGATAAATTCTCACCAACTGGGTTTTAAAACAAACCTCGGAAAAGAAGTGCAGCAGTTCAGGTTGCTACATTCTACACTCAAAAGACGTCAATAATATAGTTCACAATAAGCAAAGAGTATCTATCACAATAATAATTTATATTTCGTATAAACTAACGTTCACAAGAAATGCATGCCATTTTTACAAGCACGATCAGTTATGTTATAAATTGCAATCCTGAAGTACCAAAAATTAATATTTTTTCAAAAGTTTAAATTGTTCAATTATTGCACAAGCAATCAGAACAGGTTCTTATAAATGTTAAATTGTAAACCATTTACCAAGGCCACCATCAAAGTTGAGCGCCAACCCAGACTTTGTTCCGTTTCCTGCTGTTATGTGTGAGATATTAGAACCTTGTAGACTACGAGCGAATCTAACTAATGAGCTGGCTAATCTGTCCTAATCGCACGTCAACAACAACAACAATACCGCCGGGCACGCAAGACAGAGAAAGAAGACTGGACGTTGATACGAGAGCTTTTACTGTCTCTAACAGCAGTCGAAATGTTAAACACAAACTCCGTATTTATACAGTTAGGAAAATCAATGTCACATTTTAAAGATATTAACAAACCATGGGAATTCAGTAATCAAAATCAATAATCACGCAGATGCGGGAAATCAATGATTATGCTAGTGTGGGAAATAAATAATGAATATTAATGATTCACCTGTGTATATATTACCTCCCCCTTTTAAAAAGAATCTTGCAAACAGTTTAGTATCTTTTTTCCTTTGGGTCGATTTGGAAATGAACTGTTTGTGTTCGTTTGCGCTGGGATCGTCGGCTGGGTAGCATCTCTTGTTTTGCTTCTGGTTTGACTGGTGGTATTTTGAAAGTTTCCAGTAGTAAATCCAGTGGCAATTTAGGTTCTTGGGATGTAGTATATCGACGTCGTATCTGATTTTTATGTCTTATCCACCATTCATCCCCAACTTTAACCTTGTACATTAGAGTTCCATATCGACCTTCTATCAAGCCTTCGGCCCATTTTCTGTTCCTCGGTCGATAATCGCGCACATAGACGGCATCACCCTTGCGGTAATACTGCAGACTATTTCTTCGTTGATGTGACGAAGATGGTAACATGGAGTGGTGATGAGTTCTTAGCATTCGACCCATTAGAAGTTCTGCAGGGCTTTTCTTCTGTTCTGCCAGTGGTGTAGTTCGGTATACAAAAAGAAAGTTTTGTATTGCTTCCGGTTTCACCCCTCCCCCTACTTTCAACAACGCTCGTTTGAAGGTGTCGACAAATCTCTCTGCCTGACCGTTGGATTGAGGGTGATAAGGTGGCGTCCGCACGTGTTGTATACCGTTTCTCTTGCAAAATTCCTGGAACACTTGTGAGGTGAACTGACTGCCATTGTCAGATACGATGATTTCTGGTATACCGTGACATGCGAAGATCTTTTCCAGGACTGATACTGTTCTGCTGCTAGAAGGTGGTGTCACTTGTACTACCTCCGGCCATTTTGAGTAAGAGTCCACAAGAACCAAGTAGTATATACCTTCTATCGGCCCAGCAAAATCCACATGTAGGTGGGACCATGGTTTTGACGTGGGCCATGCTCTCGGTGGCTCCCGCGGTGGATCTCTGGCTGCCATGACAGACGTCACTTTCGGTTTTTGAGCAGAGCCTCTCTTACTAGAGCTAACAGTTGCTACTTTGTTGTTACCAGACATCCAAGCACTTTTGGCGCAGCCATACTCACTATGACGATTCGAAGTTGGTTTTTCATTAATCACGTCATTCTTTCTAATGGGCTTAGGTCTAATATATCTGTCTCTGATTTCTGGCTTTCTTGTTGAATTGAATCTTCTCTAGTTGCCTGTTTTATTCGTTCTGATGTAATAGGAAGCTGCTGGATGGCCAGTGTTAACAATTTATTAACATCGTTTTCCGTTTTACTTATGATCAACCAGTGAACAGCGTATATCTTGGTGAGTGCTATGCCACCACGCGATTGAATGCTATTTCAGGAAGAGAAGAAAATTCTGCGCAGCCGCAAAATGGTATAGAATGCAATTACGAATAATACACTATTGAATGTGCATTTACAAGATATATACAAGAAGGAGCTGGAGACTCCTTGGAATAATAGTATACATTTGCAATGTTCATTGCTAACTAAATTGGTCTAAGCATGGAAACTATAACGTCATCGATGAAAATATATCTCTGTTCAAACATTGGTGTTGTCATTATTGTTGTGTTTTTCCCATCAAAGCAACCAAACTTTAGGCGAGCGAAGAATACGGAAGAAGAGAATAAGTTTTAGCTTTAATGATGACCCAGGTAGTTAACATAAAGTAGAGTATAATAGTGCGTAAACAAAAAGATTATTGTGAGGTAGGTAGGTGATATTTCAGTGAGGAGTGAATTCAAAGATCTGGAAAATTAGAACCTGTTGCACAAGCTGGCCTGTAAGATCTCCCACGAAAGTCTGTAGGGCCTGTTGGGTAGCATCTTGACAAGAAACTGAGCAGGCTTGCAGATGTTAGGAGCAAAAGAACTTAGGTCTGTTAAACCCTTATTATTTTTCGTTGACGGTCCAGACTAATCTTTAATCCTCGAGCTGTGAAAAGATGCATGTTGCTGTCCTACAGATAGGAGCGATTCACATTTGTGACCACTACCATATCTGCTGATCAGCATGAGCCACCCTCCTTCCTTTTCTGATGTTAAGCTCTGAGCTTTTTTGGCAATACCCACAGCATTGCAGAGCTTGTAGACCACCCAAACCATATAGTTTGCTGCACATTGATAGCTTTCATGACAAGTGCTTCCCATTAGGTCACCAGGTACTTCGACGCCTGAGGACATTCTTGGCAGTATCACCTTTATACATGCATTTTAGTATATAAGTGTTTGTTACAAACGACTAGGAAATTTTTTTTTCCTTGAAAATTTATTAAGTATGGAAGTAGTTAGTATTACAGCAACTGAGTTATTGTCTACTTAGTGGAGTGAAACGTGTAGTGGAACAATTAGCTATAAAGTTGTGTAGAATGATCCTGAAGATAATAGCTGGTTAACAGAACTAGTTGTGCTAAATTTCCATGACCGAGTTTCATCTGGTATGCGCCGGACATTGCAAAGTAACCCATCAACTTGTGTTATGGAAAAAATTCTGCGAAATGTTATTAAATTATACCTTTTAGAAAAGTATATGAGAGAAGGTAGTCATTGACTTAGTAAGGTCATTTTGACACAAAAATTAGCGGCGTATTATTGATTATATATATTTGTAAAATATCAAAAGGTGTGGTTGCTTACACAATTGTTTCCAGAATCACTTATACTAACACAAATTATTGAAGATGACAGAAATTAAACGTCACGTACAAGGTCATTGATGGAGTGAGACGCTCCAAGGTCATTTTCGTCCATGTTAGTCGGTCATGTTGGATTGCAGTTCTGTAGCTGTTCGTTTACACATTGATTTTCCCGTTTATCCAGCAGTTATTTACAGCTTATCTTGATGCACATCGTTCACAAATGTTGCATTTCACTTCATTATTGTTTCCGTTTCTGTTAAAATTGGTTATTTCGTTTGTTTCGAAAGTTTTTTCCACCAGGTCAGTGTATTCATTTCATTGTAATTGTTGCATACGTTGCGTTTGACAGGGTTTCTCATTCAGGTCTTCTAGTAAAGTTAGGTAGTATGGGAATCAATAAAGTGGTTGCTGATTGGATTCAAGACTTTCTAAATTACAGAAGACAAATAGTACGAGTTAACGGGGTTTTATCAACATGGGTATCGGTTAAGAGTGGCGTTCCTCAGGGTACAATTCTAGGCCCACTTCTTTTCCTGATTTATGTTAATGAGATTCCATCGGTAGTTAGGTCATCCTGCTTACTGTTTGCTGACGACTTCAAGATATGGAGGGCTTCACACGATGACAGTGATCAACTTGCTTTGCAGGAAGATTCAAACTTGTTAAGTGATTAGTGTAAGCACTGGGCCTTGGAGATTAACTTAAGCAAGAGTGTAGTTATGCATGTATCTCATAGTCACGTGCACAATTACTCAATGAATGGCATTACTCTTCCAGTGGTCACTGAGTACAAGGACTTGGGAGTGGTTGTGCAGCATGACTTGAAAACAGCAACAAACTGTAGAGTTGCAGCCACTAAGGGTTTTCGAATATTATGGGCCATACGCAAAGCTTTTGCGAATTTTGACGCTGAAATATTTCGTATATTATATCCGACTTATATCAGACCTCACTTGGAATGTGGGATCCAGGCAGCGAGCCCGTGTTTCAAATACGAAATAGACTTATTAGAGAGGGTGCAAAGAGTATGAACTAAGCTAATAAAAGGTTTCTCAACCCTCTCATATGAAGAGAAGTTAAGTCAACTAGGTTTATTTCCACTGTCATACAGACGACTTAGGGGTGACCTAATACTAGCATACCGTATCCCAAGAAATGATTTTGGAGCAAATTTATCTAATTTATTTCTTCCTTCTAGCACCAACCAATTGCGAGGACATCACCTCAAGGTTCATAAAGCACGGTCGAATCGTCTGCGTTTGGAGATCCGTTTCTCGCATCGAATTGTGAACCATTGGAACTCCCTACCGGAACACGTCGTATCAGCGCCATCCGCTGATTCATTCAAGGCGAGATTGGAACTCCTGTGTGTAACAAATCGAAAGGATTAACACAGGCATATAGCCTACTATTCTAAATAAATTGTAAACCGTAAATTATTCATGCATGGTTTCGGGTTTGTAGTTGTTTTTCCACTAATAATGAATTAGTACTGTGTAGAAGTTTTGGAAATTATGCAAATGAGCATGTTTCGGTGGCGGAAGCAGTTGTTTCCAGTTCATTCGTTGGTTGCCGTTATTGTTGCTGGCTCAGTTGCTTACTTAACATGTAGAAATCTGGAAAAAACGATGTCTGTCACATTCATGTTTACGGCATAAAACAATCTACGAGTGAATCTGGTGAAGACAGCACGATCAGGGTTGATATTATCAAAGTTTTCGAAGAACAAATTAAACCTTGAGAATTTAGAACCTGGTTTGAGGTTTAAAAAGCTTCGAAGCTTTTCGACAAGGTGTCTGTTCTCAGCTAAAAATCAGATATATTGTGAGAGAATCAAAAGCAAGCAAGGATGAGCCACATGTGAAGTATGAATGTGCGGTGTTTGTATGTACTTTTGGAAGCAAAATTAGGAAGCAATAGGGAATCCCTAAATGATTGTTCATGTTTAGTGTACTAGATCCAACGCACGAACTAGGACTGCCTGTAGTAAACGCGGTGTTAACAACCATTTTATTTGTTTCAAAACGATTTGAAAAGCTGATAACATACGATGATCCGGTGAGTGTTTGGTAAGAATTTAACTAGCAAGAATAACGTTCCACATCTTGGTCTACAATCGGTGGTTTTTTCGAAGTTGCAGCAAGCTGAGAAGCTGATTATTATTCGGGGTGAAAAAATTGGCTGGTTACAAATTGCTTGTTTCAGTTCAAATAATGAAATTTCTATTTTTCAGATGCTTGTGATTTCTCAGTGGCTATAAACACGGTTGCCCATGTTTTATAAGAAAACTTTAAATAAATTTTCCTTGAACCAATGGTCTTCTTTTTTTGGCGAAGCATCTATTGAGACGATTAGGTAGCAAAGTAGAATGTTCTGTGGTTGAGAATCGTAGTCGTTGTGTTTCGGATTTATATCTCGCATCTAATTGCTATAATCCTATGAATAAAGCTTTCTCCTCATCGCGCATTAGTATATCTATAAACCGTAAGCACACTGCCTTCGATAAATTTATTTCTACTTTTTAAATGACAGCAAATAGTGAGTCATTTGAGGCGATAGGATAAATACCTCTAAACGCTTACGTGAAGAGATTAGGATATGTTTATTTTTTTGACTAGGAGACGGTCGTTTTACCCAGAAAGCTGTCAGGATGTCCGCTTTTACTTTGTAATTCAAAGATAGGGTTGAGTTGCTCACTTAGGTAGTAGCAACAGGAGATTACCTTCAGGGGGAACTACTTTAGGGTAGCTTTAGATAATGCGTCATAGAAGTAAGCAGTGTATGTTTATTGTGTCTAAATATATTAAACGTTGTAAAGCTGGTCAAATCGTAGTTCTCACTTATGAGTTAGTTTTTTAAATAATGAGTGTACCGTACTAGCGTTTGTGCTCAAAACGCCATCAGTTAATATAACTGCGTACCTAGCTCATAAACATTATGCATGCGTGTGGTATACATTTAAGGCTTAGACGCTGTGTGGTGAATTGGTCCGAGATACTTAACGTCAGACTTGTTTTCTGTACCACTCTCATCAATTTTGCAACGGTCATAAGAATTAACAGCCTCATCTAACTTTCTTTTACATCGGAAACTGAAATTGACAGTCTGACATTTGGAAGGATTTAGTTTAAAAGCATTTTCTGACTACTGATAGAGAGCTGTTCATCTTAAAAATAATATATTTCATATAAATTTACAAATTTACATGAAAATGCATGCCATTTTTACAGGCACGATCAAGTATGATATAATATCAAATCGTAGATTGTCTACAAGTTAATCGTATTTCAACTGTTAAATATTCGATACATAGTAGCATACGCATAGAGGACAAATTGAAAGTCGAGGGAGTGCAGAGGTACTTCACGTTAAAATTACTCGGAACTGAAAATGGTACGAACTACTCCACTAGATGTGATACCCTAGGACTAGAAACACTATGGCTAAGACGCCTGAGACTAAACTTAACACTTTACTATAAGCTTCTAAACCACTCAGTTTTTACCTCTATTAATGGCACTTGACTTTCAAATGACAATGGCTACAAACTAAGACACACTAAGGGTACAGTAGCTATCGAACAATGTAAAACAGCCACCAGGCAAGTTTTACTTGATCAGGTATGCACAGATTTGGAATAAACTACCAATGGAAATGCGTCAAGCAAATACATCGGCCTCCTTCGAAAGGGTGCTTAAAGACAAACTACAAGAGTTCTCAAACGATAGTAGTTCTAGTTCCTATCTGAGAGCCTCCAAAATTGTAGCTCTATTTAATGTATAGGCTTAAATACTACACCGGTTGTTTTGCCTTTATTTATAATTTTAGATAAAACATTAACGGTTAAGATACGTACCCTCAAAATAACACATCAATGAACTATAATTCGAGGACTCTGCACACAACAATTTGTGTATGAAAATTGACTTCAAGCTTTATTTTTTCCCAGGCACTTATAATCCATCCACCAAAGACCTGGTTTTTTGTTAATGCGAAGACAATACTCCTGTATTTTCTGTTGTGTTGCACTCACTGACAATCTAGCAGATTGTTCCAACTGTGCACAGAAATGATCGTATATAAGTGAAAATGCTGTTTTATACTACTGGAATTAACATTTATCAAGTGTATGTATAATCTCCATCGAACATGTAAAGCATATCTTGCTACTGGCTGTAAATTGTGATTGAATTATATGGTTCTATTTCTGTAAGAATTAGATGGTGCCTGTAAACTGGCGTCCCTCATGTACTGTACTATGAGAATAAATTTATTCATTTATTTATTCATATAATACACTCATTTTCTGAATTAGGCCGTATAGTTATTGAATTGTACAGTTGTCCTCCAGGTTGAGCGGGAAAATTGACTTCGTTCCGTTTTCATCCCGTGGTTGTAGGCATACGATAACCAACCAATATTGAGGTAAGTACACCTTTTACAAGGGATTGGAATCTGTTTTAGAAAAATTAAAGTGCTGAGGTGAATCATTAAATTGTAATGAAATAGGTAAGTGCAAGTATCATTAATAAATGCATTAATAAAGGAAACACCCTAGGGTAACAACATTCATTTGCAATGTATAATGCTACAGATATATCACAAACTATCATGATATCCACTTTTGGTTTTAATACAATTATCCTCATGCCAGTTGTTTTTATTTTATACCTTTTTGTGCATTTGATGCACAACCGTACCCTTCAGAGAGTAGGAGTTTAATAATTTGGCGGTACGTCCAACGTTTGCGTTACATTTATGCGTGATTCGTTACATAAAATTTATCTTGTTGTAATCCTTGCACAAGTACTCTACCACCTCTATACCTATATCTATTAACTCTCATATCAAATAGTTATGGTTAACCAAAGTAAAAAGCAGCGAACTCAATCCCCTGTAAAACTGATGACTAATTTTAAGTCGTTGATTGCTACATCAAGCAACACACTTCCTCCAAATGGTTATAGTGAGCCACAAAACTCACTTGTATGTCGTAAGCGTCGAGCTGAAACTGAGGATAAAACTATACTGACAGCTAGTATTAGCACTACTCCCAAAAATTCAGTACCCTCTGCTCATACAGAAACCCTCCCTACACCTTATGTGCTTATCGGAAAGCTCCAGCCTTCAAGCTCTGTTTCAGTACTATCTTCAGAAATAGAACTTCTAAAGTTGTCTATAGGAGAACTTAAGGCCGAGTTAAGGGACTTAAAAAACAATAAGTCAGTAGATCCTGGAATTTCCGATACCAATACCAAAATCTCCAATTTATCAGGTCAGATCAGTGATATCAGACTGAAGGTCTGTGAACTGACACCTTTAACTATTCTCATGAAAACTGTAGACCTTAACAAACTTGACAGTGAATCGATATCTAAGGTGGATAACCTAATTAACTTTGTTACTACAGAAGTAACAAAACGACTAGATGCTAAACTAAATGCTATTGTCTACAACGTTCCGGATAATGAGGCACTAAAAAAGGTACAGCGCATCCTACTTAGTGAGGCGAAAATGCCGAACTCCAAGACTAAGTGCTACAGGCTGAAGAAGAGTCAACATGACAAGTGTTGTCCTATTCGTTTTCAGTTCGAAACACCGGCTTAGGCCAGAAAATTTACCCACTCCCAACACACCCTATCGCAAGCCGGAAATTACAAACTAATAAAGGTTGCGGTGGACAAGACCGTCATAGAAAGGCGCGTATATAATTATCACACTGAGTGTAATTGTGGAATAAACAATAGGACATTGCAAGCAGCAATCATACCCAACCCTTTGAGAGACACCGTAGAATCCACCGCACCACCCCTCTCTAACCACACAGAATTATCTTCTCAGAGAGCGACACCAACCAAAAGGCCGCTAAATTGTAATCAAATAGCCAATAAAACTATACCACCTACCACCGTAGATTTAGACATGTCACTAAATAATCCAAGAAAAAAGTCAAAATCCCCCGAAAGTTGACCCTGTCCTCTCCTAGCCATAAGTCCATTGGTAAAAAAGGGAAGAATATGACCCCAAATCATGCCAACAACAACAATGGCAGTATAAGTAAGCCCACATTCCCCACGGTCAATAGTATTGGCACCCACAACGTGCGAAATAGCACCATGGCCCACACTGATAACCAACGCCAAAACAATGCCACCCTCAAGAGTACAAGTGACAATAGTCAGAACTCGACCACCAACAACTCAGGACATTCACGGTATGGCACGCTAATAAATTTTGATCGGATATACGGTACAAGTCTGCTGGGAACTAACCCACAAAGCAGTACATTCGAAACCCTTACAAGGACACCACAAGTACCTAACAATAGGTGGAATAATAGACCATGGTCTTCACAAGGTCCCAATCATTTTTTATCCCCTGCGTCCCTGTCAGCGTTGAAAAAACAGCTGGTAGGGATGCTAACACTCCTAAACCGCTAGTGCTGGCTCCCCCTTTGCATGAATGTAGGAACAGTCTAGTTCGCCCGCATCCACTAAGCACACTTGGTACATGCACAAGTTTAGGTCAAATAAAGATCCCTACCCCCATTTCTAGCTTAACTAAAAATAAAAATGCCTTAGCCTATAGCAAATCCAGTACTCCAACGCTTAATTCTTCACCGAAAACAGCACACACCAACTCGATAGACATAGGTGAACATGATGCTGAAACTCCTCTTAACATAGGGTCGTCATGTCAAACAGTACTACTGGGTGCTGAACCACATTCGGGGCTGATTAACGAACTTAAATACTTCAAATGCTATTTCAAATTTCATCTTTACCTAATCCTCATAAATGCTAGATCCGTTCTAAATAAACTGCCGATGCTCAGAGCACTCACAGTAATATACAAACCCCCTATAATTGTCATCACTGAATCCTGGTGTAACTCGAACATACTGGATGAAGAGATAAGCTTAGATAACTACACACACTTTCGGTGTGACAGGGAAGGTGGTAAGGGAGGGGGTTGTCTTATGTACTTTCTGAATACACTTACTGTATCACAGCTAGAAAGTAGTACACTTAACATGCCTGAGACTTTATGGGTTAACTTACACTTAAATAACGCAATAGTATTAATTGGATGCACCTACAGAGCACCTGGCACCTTTAGTAATTACGAGACCCAACTTATTAATACTCTGGAACAATTATCCACCCTCCACTACGATCATAAGATCCTATGTGGAGACTTCAACTTACCAGAAATCAACTGGGAAATACCCACAGGTCCAACTAAACTTGATAAGTTCTTAGGCACACTGGATATACTTGGCTGGAAGCAGACTGTCACAACCCCTACAAGAGGTAATAACGTACTAGACTTAATCTTCTGCCACAATATAAGTCCCCTTTCTACCCTAGTAGGTTCTGAGTTTTCAGGGAGTGACCACAAAACAGTGGTGTGTGCACTGCCACTTCTGTCAAGTAGCAATGCAGCCCATACCCCTACTTCACAACAAATAACTTACAGGAACTACAGTAAGGCAGACTGGACCTTAGTGGAATCAATGCTAAGATCCTCAGAATGGAGTGAGTACTTCTATACTGATAGCCTCTCGAAAGCTCTAGACATCTTTTACTATAACTTTCAACACATGCTTAGATGCTGTCATCCCATTTCAAACACTAAAGTTTTCCCCACATAGAAAGACATTCATAAAGCCAAAGGATCGTAGGAAACTGAAAAGACTGTCAACAAGTTACTTCAGGCGACACGACTTTAGTACACAAGGGTCAATACTTAGTACTCTTAGCTCCATCTCGCAAGCTCATAACTTGCGTATGAGAAATGAATGCACGGCACTAGCCAGCACCACCAGAGTAGGTGCTCTCACAGAAATACTAAAGAAACGAATGAATCGCCAAAGCCACAAAATTTCTCTCCTTATAAACAAGGGCAAACTATACAGCAACCATGCAGACATGTGTGAACTGTTTAATGAGACGTTTGCAGCTAACTACCTTAAGCCTACAAGTCCACTTCTCGGTTTACAATCTAAAATAGAACTCCCTTCATCTTCAACGTTGAAACAAATCACTACAGTTCATTTCACTTACTCTAATATTAACCAAGCCGTTAATACTCTTAAAAGCTCTAGTAGTGCCGGTTTTGACGGTATACCATCGTATCTTTATAAACACGGTGGTTCTGACATTTCCGTTTCATTACTTAAGATTTTTACAATGTCCCTAGAAAGCCAAACCTATCCCGATAAATGGAAAACGACATTTATAGTACCTAAACACAAATCCGGATCAAAAACTGAAGTCAACAACTATAGGCCAATCAATATTACACCCATAGTATCTAGAATCATTGAACGAATAGTTGAAGATGATATCCTCAAACATATGCTCAGCTGCAATATTCTAAGTCCAAACCAACATGGATTCCTAAAATCCAGATCATGCATGACATGTCACCTTGACTTCTTTAACTATATAACTAGCAGCCGAGACAAACAACAACTAGTACTAGTCATCTACTTCGACATATCCAAAGCCTTTGACCGCGTTGACCACTTGCTTCTAATAAATAAGCTAAACTCTTTAGGAATAAGTAACCCATTATTAGGATGGATTGAATCATTCCTTAACAATAGGTCCCAAGTAGTTAGACTGGGTTCTGTAAACTCTAAACCTAGTCCAGTCACTTCTGGAGTAGTTCAAGGTAGCGTCTTAGGCCCCCTCCTATTCACTCTATATTTCAACGACATATGCAGCTGTTTCTCACTTGGCAAACCATTCATCTTCGCAGATGATCTTACAGTAGCTTACACATTCCACTGTGATGACTTAGGGTACTTTCAGAAAGCTGTTCAGAAAGAACTAGATCAAGTAACCGCATGGTCCTCCACATGGAACCTAAAATTCAACCTTAAAAAATGTGGTTGCATCTGTTTCGGTGCACCCTCAATAAACATTAAACTGGTACTTGAATCTCTTGGCTTGCCTAAACTCCAAAGTGTTGTTGACCTAGGACTCAGGTACTCTAGTGACTTGACATTTTCCGAGCAAGTGGCGACACAGACGCGTAAATCGAGGATGCTCCTAGGATGCATGCTCAGGAATTTCCAAAACTACGAGGCGAAGCTATTATTATATAAAACTTGTGTCAGACCACTACTTGAATATTGTCCATTTATTCTCAGCAGCACTCGCGTAAGTGAAAAACTTAAAATAGAAAGTGTCCAACGATACTTCACGTCTAAACTACTAGGATTTGACTGCGAAAAGGACTACACATCAAGGTGTATAACTCTAGGTATCGATCCACTCTGGATGAGACGACTGAGCATTAACCTAACATTCTTCTTTAAAGTCTTGCATAAAATATCATTCTCAGACAGCAAGGAGATACAGTTCTCACCGGAAGGCTCTTACAACCTTCGTAACCAAACGTGCACAGTATCTAGGAAAAACTGTAAAACAGCACTCCGTGCAAACTTCTTCATAGTCATGTACTGTAAGATCTGGAACAGTTTACCCCTAGAAATAAGGACCTGTCACTCTATCATAACCTTCAAACGCTTGCTATATAAACTGCTTCATCCCAATGACTATGCCAATCACACCGACCACTTATTTCCAAAACGCATGAGCTATTAGAACACTATAACGCCTAGACTCATTACTAAATATTACGACACTAAATAAACTCTAAGACTTCGCAAAATTACATGAAAAACAACTAGATTATGGGTAGTGTTTACTATACAATGATATACATTTATAAACATTTATATGTACATAAAATAATAAAGTTCTTCCCATATTTACATACTTTATCTCCCTGCTGAGCGTAATCTTCTATATACCTCCTGGTTGGGGTCGAACAACCCAACATCCAAACTGAAATGACCATTTATGTAAATTCAAACTCAAATTCCATGAACGATCCGATGCAACCACTTGAAAACGCTGGCTAACATTCTGTAAAAGGAGTATTCTTGATCTGTAATAAAGAAGCAACTGGTTTTCAAACAGTTATCAATGTATTACTCAACTTACATGTACAGTCTGCCATGCTGACGCAAATGGCGCAAATGGATAGTTCTAGAATTGACCCCTTTTGATGCAGTAAAACGTTTCTCTATTTAATGCTAATAGCTTTATCAAAGTATTATTAAACCGGAATTTACAAAATCTCAGCATATATATAACAAACAGTTAGGGGTGAGAAATAGACATAGGTCAAGTTAAAGGGACATATTGAAAGTAAAAATAGCGATGAAGATAACTATACCAAATAACAAAGGTAATAGTATGTCTGTTATGATATCGTAAAAAAGAAAGAAAAGTTTACTAACTTGATCATCGTTCGTCTGTCTGGGGCATTTTTGGTTGTTAAGTTGGTGAATTGGTAAAGATAACAAAATCATCATGTGTAGATTGTTGGATTTGATAAGTGTATGAGATTATAAAAGCAGCGTGTGTTTACATAATGAAAGTGCTTATCACATTTGTGTTGGTTTTGTCACTTGATGGGGGGGAGGGAGGTGTTGTAACCAGGTCAGATTCTGTTTTAGTCCATCATTCCTATTCAGGCAATTTTGATTCCACTTGATATGAAGTGCTTCTGATATTAAACGTTCTTTGTGATTTCTGAAGTTTTTCTGATGATTTTGTTATCTTTACCAATTCACCAACTTAACAACCAAAAATGCCCCAGACAGACGAACGATGATCAAGTTAGTAAACTTTTCTTTCTTTTTTACGATATCATAACAGACATACTATTACCTTTGTTATTTGGTATAGTTATCTTCATCGCTATTTTTACTTTCAATATGTCCCTTTAACTTGACCTATGTCTATTTCTCACCCCTAACTGTTTGTTATATATATGCTGAGATTTTGTAAATTCCGGTTTAATAATACTTTGATAAAGCTATTAGCATTAAATAGCGAAACGTCAGTAAAAACAATATCGTTTTGTTTTTCATTCATTGGGAAATACAAAAACCTTTATTATAATGAATATCATA
The DNA here is from genome assembly GCA_944472155.2 of Trichobilharzia szidati. Lineage (NCBI taxonomy): Eukaryota > Metazoa > Platyhelminthes > Trematoda > Strigeidida > Schistosomatidae > Trichobilharzia > Trichobilharzia szidati. Next base: position 9,417,942 of record OX235279.1, read on the forward strand.
TACCCAATGCCCAAATTTTTTCAAACCGTTAAAAGTCAACTTGGTTTGGACATATATAGTTATCAATGTATTACTCAACTTACATGTACAGTCTGCCATGCTGACGCAAATGGCGCAAATGGATAGTTCTAGAATTGACCTCGGCCCCATTTGATGCAGTAAAACAATCTAACATTACCTTATCTAATTTTCGTATCAAAGATCAAATTTCTTTCCTATCATAAAACTACGATGAGACTGCTGATAAAAATGGAATATATACATTATTGAATCAAAATAATACATCAATAAACTTTATCTCACGGATGCTGTTCACAACAAAGTTATAGAGGAGAATTGACTTCAAGCTTTAATTTTCCCAGATATTTGTATCGCATTCACCTGAAGTCTGGGTTTTTTGTTAATGCGAAGACAATATTTCTATATCTCTTTATGTGTTACACAGTCAGACTATTTTGCAGACTGTTCTGACTGACTCTAATGTTAGATTGAACAAACAAACTGTAATTTATATAATAAATTATCCATGCCTGTACAATTGGTATGTTCCTGCATAAACAGGAATAAATATATATATTTAAGTAATGAAGAGCTATAAGATGTTAAGTTTAATGGAGTAAAATGAGGATCAAGTAAAGACGTTGTCAGAAAATAAATGAGATAAGACATTGTGGAGTGTTATGAAAAGATCTGACGATAGACAGCAAGTTAATTTATAAGATGCCCCATAAATCTGAGCAGATCCCACATGGTCGCATCTCAACAATAGGCTGGGTGAATGGTATATATTTAAAGGTAGAAGCATGATCTGTCAAGGCGTTCATTGTTATCTTTTTCAAGATAAAGATTTAAGCCCTCATAAAAATCAGAAATATCTCGAGCCTTCAAATGTTTTAATGCTGTTCCTGTAGAATGGGGCGATTCACCTTGGTGACCCTCACCATATCTACTGATCAGCTAACTCCACCCTCCCACCTTTTTTGATGTTAGGCTCTGAGACTATGATTATTATGGTTACCGAAAATATATTGCTTGGTACCAGACATGTTCGTACCCCATATTCCATCTCCCTAGCTTTCTTAATGAGTGCTTCCAATAGGTCCCCGCGTACATCTTTATGAACATATTATATATGCATGCATGCGTCCTAATGAACAGATTACTTTATAAGAAGTCAAAAACCTTGAAGAATAACAAGAATAGGTTTTGTGAATAGTGGAGCAAGATTCAGCAGAACAATATAGTTAGAGTTCAATATAGGTAGTATGAACTGAAGGTAAGGTCGGTTGGCAGGATCAAGTGTACTAAATTATCATGACAGTTTTATATATAGTAAACATTTGACATTGCAAAGTAACCTGTCTACATATATTATAAAAAGATATTAGCAGAACCAACAAAATTTCAGCATTTGGTTAACAATACTACAGAAAGTTAGTGAGTCTTACAGGTAGCCGTAAAGTAAATCAATCTATGTATAATAAGAGTGTAATCAGTGTTATAATTCGTATTATCAAAGAATACATTAGGCTCAAAAACTGAATGTTATAAGGGAAATAAGAGTGATAAACTAAGAGAACATTTGCTGCGTAAGTAATCATTTTAAGTATTTTAATGATAATCTAATTTCAAGTATTGAACATGCATAATTACTAAGTATCATTCGGTTAGTCTAGGAACTAGTGTACTATCTGTAGTTAAATATTGAAATGTCATGGTTTCACCACTCTACCAGTGGTTGAGATCATTTAGAAGGGCTAGGGTGGACATGTAAATATGTTAGTACAGTGTAGATGCGAATTAAAAGATACTGGAATAGTTAGTCCGCGCACTTGACATATTTCATTTCGTATACGTATGTACATTAAGTTCGTCAAACAAAAATACAATTGGTAGTGGACGACTATAATGGAGAAAATGTTGTGATGCAAGACTGCAGCTGCATCTAAAGTACTTCTACTGTGTTTATAGGCGAATTATTTGAGATCGTTAAAGGCTTTAAGTGAAGGTTGAAGATTAAGTAAGAGTAACTTTTCCATAGCTTTTAGAAAAGGGGAGGTAATAGCAATAGGTCTAAATTTAAAACATGTTCCATTAGACGACTTAGGTACAGGTGCAATTTTAAAGTCCTTCCAAATGGCTGGCACAACATTTCTGGAAAAAGATTCACTAAATATGTCCATGAGAGGATAACACAGGATATCTGCACATTTTTTAAGAATAAGGCTAGGCAAACAATCTGGAACTAGGCTACAAGAAGGGTTCAACGACTGGAGATATTTTAGAACGTCATTTGTATTGAAACCAGGGAAGCAACTCTTATTAACACTTGTGACACCAGAAACCTTGGTATTTGTGGGAGAATGTATGGATGCCTTGTTTACCGTACACACAGCAAATGAATAGGGAGTACTGTTGTAGTACTGGAGGTAATTAGGTGCATAAAGGCCCAAGTTATTTGATGTCCATAAATTAGATATGTAAATACTGCAGTTGTTGATCATAGAAATGATGGTTATTAGATAACATCACATGATTCAACGGCATATTAGAAATAGATGAAAATTGTTTCTTTGCTCACTGTCAAATGAACAGTCTATTTGATGATGTCACTGCATATTAACAGACTAGTGAAGTAGCTATCAAGCCTAAGTTACTACATTTACTTGTACTTCATACTTGGCGTTTAACAGTATACAGACTTGCAACTGGCTAGATAAGGCAAATTTAGCGTATCGAACAGTACAGAATTATTATTCAACTTGCTTAATCCTACTTAGTTTTTACAATGTGCTAATGTATAGAAGCAGACACGAAATGTGACGAAGGGCTAAAGTAACAGCCTCATAGTACTGTAGTAAATCTCCATCCCACTAACTAAGCTTAACATGCATTGATCCGAATTCACTTATTACAAAAGCACATAGTATAGCGACGCACTGAAAAAGTCTAGATGAAGTAGAATTGAAGAGTATATTAAACATTTCAATAATTTACAAAAGAAAATCTCGATGAAGAGTATTAACGTTAGTTTGACCAAATGATATTTCCTCTGATGTCATATTCGACAACCTCCGTATGCCTGAAAAAGATAAAACATATATGAAGACTAGCACAACATGAAGTTATGAAAGATAATTCTACATATTAGCACACTATGATTCTGTTAATACTAAGTAATATCTCATGCAAATAAATGTATTCGTAGTTTACAGCTGGTTTTTATATTGATACTATAAGCATCAATAGACCTCATATGTTTACCAGTATTAAAGGATTACATCCAAATATCAAGACAATCTTTGAAGCTTCCATACTGTTGAGGCGTCATACTCTCATCAACCTTACTTGCAGATCAACTTCACACTAAATACGTTTACATTAAATGAAGTATTGCAAATGTGTAACTTAGAAATTTATCCATAATCTCAGTAACGTCTAATGAGCATAGTTTTATGAATCAAACAGGGTGCTTTTCTCTATTATGAGTTAAGAAATGCTCCAATTATTAATACGAGTTTCAGTTTCGAAATTAAACCAATTTCTATACATGTATTCATCCAAATGACTGAAAATGACTTCGTTTTTTGATCCGTTGATAGATCGGATTCTATTTTTACAGTCTTCCCTAGAAACCGTCGATTTAGTTATTATGAGTACTGGTGACAGGGTCGACGAAATCATTCGAATGGTTCACTCTATGATGTATATATACATTGGGATATATATAACCCAATTGCGATAATTGGCTATATCCCGCCCATTCATCTGTGTGAATGGTGGTGCCTGGTAAGACGAGACGCTGAGGATATATCAGCACTCCTATCTAGAATCAGCTCCATAAACCCTTTGCGAATCTAGGTGTCATAATTGGACAGAAACAAGATATTCATCAAAGACAGTTTCAACTTTCCAAAGAAAGTTCCTAGCAGACAATTAATTCCGTGTCACTTACCAGTACGCACAATTATTCGAGCTTGAATAATGGTGAGCTTCCCCAACCAATGACTAGCATGCGTCCAGGGTCATTGGAACATTCACAAGGACATTGGAACATTTACAATCCTACTACGCTATTGTTGAACTTCGCCTATGACATTACACTTCAACTATCCTATCTTTCTTATTATAGCGATATTTTGCTACAGTTCACCTGAAACACTGATCGTTGCAACCGATATGCTGGGGGGTGTCGCAGTCAGATTACAGGACGCGGACACCAAAATAACTGGCCAGAAAATGGGAATTCTGATCAATCCAGATGACATATAACACAATTTTATTAAAAATTATTGACAAAAAATTTCCAAGTGAAATTTTAACAGCTGTTCTAGAACGTGACATTTAACGTCTACCATTGAAGATCATAGAGAATAGAAAATCAGTAGATTAGTTAAGCATTCACTGCTTAAGTAGCAGAGTCGAGTTATAAGTAATTGACTACACTGAAGACTGGACTGGCTTTCATTTGCTATTCTACCAACAGTTTTGGTCTTTTAGACGAGCTAGGGTGGACATGTCAATGTGTATTTCTAGACTCCATTTGAGGCCATTGGGGTTTTGACAACATATAATTTCAGGTGGTAGTTGATTCCAAAGAGTGCAATATTTAATGGCGAAAAATTTTGCCTGAATAGATTTTCTGTGGGTAGCCACCTTCAAAAGTTATTCGTGGTTTCGCAGCTCATATGATTTAATATTTGTCCGCGGTATGGATGAGTCACTGTAACTGTGTTTCCTAATGACTTTGAAGAGTAGATTTAAGTTGCATCTCACTCTCCTTAACCACAGGGGTTCTGAAATCAGTCATATACACATCCCACTTGTTGGTCAAACCCTATTGCACGTTTCGTGAGGGATCTCTGGACACTTTCGATATTTTTCGGTCTATAGACCTTAGGTTACTAAATAGGAGAGCAAAATATTCAAGTATGGGGCGGATACATGTCTCATATATAGCTAATCTTGCTTCTTGGATGTAAAAGTTACGCAGTACAAGTAAGTCGTTTACAGCCAGGCACTACCTTATTTGCATGTTCCGAAAAGGTCAAATCCGAGTGTGTTATACCGAGATCGGTGACTGTGCTCAGTTTTAGAGGAGCTTACCGTACATATATAGGCACATTCTCGGTCTCCCACGTCCAAGGTGGGCTATACCGCACTTGTCCGCGTTGAAAGTCATTTGCCACTTTTCGTTCCAATCGCCTAGATTGTTTAAGTCATGTTGGAGCTTGCTTTCGACGCTTATACCATCGTACCCATAATCATATGCTATCTTGAGATCATCTGCTTGCCATACTTGATCACAGAGACTGTGTCATTTATAAATAAGAGGAAATAGGGCAAAGAACGCTACCCTGTATTACACCACTAGTTATCGGCTTTGATGAAGACAGCTGGCGGTTGATTTTGACTAATTGCTCTCTTTCTGTGAGAAAAGAATTTATCCATTTGAGAAGTTTTCCGGTTATTCCGTAGGATTGGAGTTTTGTTAGGAGTCTGACGTGTGGGACTTTATTGAAGGCCTTGCTGACGTCGAGAAATAATGTTGTTACCGAACGCCTGTTATCAATGCATTTTGTAATGTGGTAAAAATAATCTGAATGGCAAGTAATGCACGACCTTCTGCTTAAGAAACCGTATTGGGATGGGGATAGTAGGTAATTTGACAGCAAGTACTGAATGACTTGAGTCTTTACTATCTTTTCCATTACACGTAAAACTACAGACGTGATGTTGATGGGGCGGCAGTTGTTGATATAAGCTGTAGACCCGTATTTATGGATAGGCACAATACAAGACTTCTTCCAGCAGGTATGATATGTCCCATCGCTTGGTGAAATTGAGTATAACTTGAGTAGGAGTAAATTCATGTCATTACCACCGTTTTTCAGCAGAATGGGAGAAGATATATATAGTTTTTTAACAACAGAAGACAAGGGCCACACATATTAATAGATTTTGATGTACATTATTGTAGGTTAATGCTAGTAGAAAATACAGTCTGTTGATTGGTTGTTTCTCACACAAAGTTAACCTTGCATCTCTTGTGACTGTGCCAGTTCATATATATGTTAAATGTATCCGCCTGTCCATCTTGACCTTGTTTTCACATGACTAACATTGACCTCAATTACTGTCAACCAACTTGGCTAGCAACCATCTCTCACTACAGTTTTACTAAGCCTAAGATTTGAGATAGCTTTATCGATCTCTTCCGTGGTGAAAAGTATATCACTTAGAAATTCGTCTGTTTTACGTGGGAAATCCATGACCTGATCGTTCTCCAGAGTGCATAGACTGGCGAAGTGCTTGCTAAACAGTTCATATATCACCTCGATACTCTCGTAAGCAATGCCGTCTAAGTATATTAATTTGGATGGGCTGTTTTGGAGTTTGTTAATCTACTTTCGAAAGGTTTGGCTATTTCTTTTGAGTTATGCGGTGCCTGAATGGTCCGCGTCTCCTTGTTTCTGAGGCTTATATTTTTCAACTCTTGAATTCTGGTGAGAAGCACGTTATAGCAATTATTGACGATATTTCATGATATCTGTAGTATTTTATTGAGTGCTTTTGCAGACTTCAGCCTCGCTTAGATTACTAGCTCGCTAGTTTTCTAGCCGGTCCCAAGCCCAGATAAAGAGGGAGGGTTGGAGCGTGGTGCTAGGAACTCCATCCTCAAAACTTAACCAAATTGCTACAGAAACTTCAACGCATAAATATATTAAAAATACTAAAATTATAAACAATAACCTTATTTTTCACTGGAATCGGGGAAACGGAATGACGCAGGCTGGTGAAAGCCTTCGGGAGGCCAGTAAGCCTATGTGCCTTCTTTCGATGAAAGCAAAAATAAGGATGGGGACATGGAATGCTCGTACAATGTACGAAGCTGGAAAGGCTGCTCGGGTAGCCACAGAAATCAGAAGATATGGAATAGAAGTGTCGAGAATCTGCGAGAGCAGATGGAACGGATGTGGAAGGAGCCAACTCTCAACTGGAGAGACAGTAATCTATTCCCATCACCCAGAGGACAACCACGAGCACGACAAGGGAGTGGCCGTCAAGATGTCACCAACAGCAGCCAAAGCTCCCATGCAGTGGGAACCAATCTCCTCCAGGATAATGACAGCCAGGTTCAACTCAAAAGGAAAAAAGGTTACAATCGTTCAATGCTGTGTTCCTACAAACGTCTCAGAAAAAAAGAAGGAGGATTTCTACAGTCAACTACAAACAGTAATGGACAACGTCCCAAAGAGCGATATCAAAATCCTGATGGGTGATATGAATGCGAAGCTGGGAGGAGACAATACAGGAAGAGAACTCACCATGGGTCGTGAGGCCCTCGGTGAAATGAACGAAAATGGTGAACTCTTCTCAGACTTCTGCGCCTTCAATGATTTGGTGATTGGTGGCAGTGTGTTCAAACACAGGGATATACACAAGGCAACATTGATTTCACCAGATGGACACACCAAAAACCAAATAGACTTCATTTCAATCTCAAGGAAGTGGAGACGGAGCCTACTGGACACAAGATCGAGGAGAGGAGCAGATGTGGGTTCAGACCACTATCTAGTACAAGGGACTTTCAAGGTGAAGCTGAAAGCCTCGAAGATACCTGGTGATAGGCCACAATGCAAGTTCAACACGTAAAAGCTGAAGGACACAATCACACAGGACACTTTCGCTGCAACTGTCAGAGCAAAGCAGGAAACACTACGTGGCACCACTGAGGAATCATCCGTGGAAGACCATTGGAACTCTTTGAAGGTGATTTTCAACGAAACGTGTTCAACGGTTTTAGGAAGAGAGAAGAAACAAGACAAGGAATGGCTCTCAACGGACACCTGGAAGCTAATAGAGGAGAGGTGAAAAGTACATCAGAAGACAGAAGCAAGTGGAGACGTGCAGTTGAAGCCCTATGTTCCACTAGGAACCCAAGGGAACAATAATAATAATTTCGTAGGCTTCTTCTTAACGATGTCGGAATATTATCGCTTAGGGGATATTTGAGGCTAAGAATCTTCTCAGGTGCAATAACGTCATAAGTTGGGTTAATATTGTGATAAAAATTGTTAAGAATTGCCTCTAGGGACTCGTTCGAAAAGTACGAGTCCCAATTAGAGCATCTAATTAGGTGCTGATACAATTCCCAGTCAGCATGTGTGTACAATCTCATAGGTGTCTGGCCAGCTTCATCTTTGCGTTTTGTTTCAGGAAATATGTTAAAAGAACACACTACTATTTTATGGTCACTACCTGGAAATTCATGTCCCACATGTACTGTAGATGGTTTTATGTTGTTCGTGAAAATAAGGTCTAGGATGTTTGCGGATCTAGTGGGTGAATTTATGTGTTGTATCCACCCTCCTGTGACAATGGAATTCAGGAGATTATCATACCTTTGGGGTCCTTGGAGTGAAGGCCATGATACCTCCGGCACGTTGAAATCACCCCCGATAATTATATGACTGAAAGAAAGATTGCCTGTAGCATTCAAAATGTTGCTGAGTATATTATCAAACTCCTTGCTGGATTAAGGGGGTCGGTATTTACAACCCGCGAGTATTGGTTTACTTCTGACAACTTTCATTTCAGCCCAGATAGAGTCACTGAGCTGTGACAGAATTGGGTTACTGAACTAGGTTGCACACATGGATTGTTCGCAGCAAATAAGTGCTCCACCCCCACGGCCTGTCTGTCTGTCCCTTCGAAAGAGGTTGTAGTTAACAATTCTTAGGTTGACACTAGAGATTCCATCTTGTGCACCAGGCTACAGTTACCATAATCAATGACGGTCTGCATATAGAAGCCAACGTTCTTAGTATTAAGTGTTTGTTTAGAACTGATCTAGTGTTTACTAGGATAATAAATAAACACTGGTTATGTGGTTTCATTGAGTGGACAACATCTTGAAAAAATAATCCATGAGTATCCTCTATATACAGGCTTTTAGACTCATTCACCAATATCTTAGGATCATAGAAAGACTTCAGGCAGGTTTGTGAGGTGGAAGTCAGGGATGGTCTGTCGTTTGGATAGGGTATGCAGTGAGGAACACCTGTGTGATAATCAGACATTAGTATTTTAGAGATATTAGTATCCGCGTTTGGTGTCAACACTATGTCAGCTATCTCCTGGGAAATATGCCTTGTTCTAGCTGTAGACCGCTCGTTATGCCAGCAAGGAATTGATCAGATATCATGCGTGCCATATGCATGATGCTAGGTATGTTTGTTAGCTGACGCTGGTGAAAATCCCGTTCGAAGTGGCTAGTAGGGGCAGTGTTGTTGTGAAAGGTATAATTGATATGAGTATCCGGTGATTTGTTGCCGGAATAGGTATGAAGTCTTGGTATCTGGTTAGGGTAGTTAACAGATCATAGCGAGTTTTGTGTAGATATCGGCACATCGGCTCCCCACTAAATATATAAGATGTATGAATGGGTTCTGTGGGCTCATTTGGCTTATCGAATGCAGTCAGTAGCGGATGTTTAGGGGATTTTCTATAACTTTCATTTGATAGAGTATTCAAAGGGAGCTGGCTCACAACGGGTCTGCGTAGTGGATGAGCAGAATAACACCGATTACCACGCCATGTTGTTTGTCTAGAAGTAGTGGTTGGATATAATTGCCTTTCCACTTGATACCAATTGGACCTACCACTAGGAGCTTGGTCTTTCAGAAGTGACTTTCTGTTAGAAAGGTGGCTTAGAGATGCTTGTGTCTCTATCATATCGAAAGGCTTTCGTGCTCTGGGTTCAGAATTTAATTTATATACTTCAGTTTCCCTTTCTTAGTTTAGCTGGTTGATGATGGCTAACAGGGCAGCCAGCACATGCTATGTAGGCTTTCTGTTGCTTGAACACCTCTGGTACTTTAGTTTTCTTAATGGAAGTAGGACTCTTGTCATAACACCTAGAGAACTTGCTAACTTGAGTAGCTACATTTGACTGGTACTTCTTAGTGGATCGATTGTTAAACTGAGGAGTAACTGACTTATAAGGAGGTGGGTGGAACATCAGTGGGCTGGATTTGGATGTTTGACGTTTATGTCAGTGTGCGGACGATGTATTTCAACATTATATTCTGCTGATTCATCTATGTCCACCATTTCAGTTTCAGCATCAGTGTCTTTATGTAATACCTGGCTAATATCTGTCGGTGCCTGCGTGAATTTCTGATGCATGCGGTCATCAGGTATATCACCCGACGGAATACTGCATAGAACGTCATCTACAGTTGCCCTGTTAGGGTTATAAGCACTCATTGTTCCTGAGCAGCATCGTCTTTGGCATGGCGTTAAATCAGGTGCAACCGTAATATTAGTGTATGGTGTTGAAGAGCCTTTTATCTTACCAGACTTCAGAAAATTCCTAGATTCCTCAGTAGACCTAAACTTGAAAAGCAGGGACATAGATGGTTTGCAGACTTTTTACGAAGACGCAAAACCTGACATTCTGTCAACGACACATTATAAACCTTTAGACATGAAGTTTCAAGTTTGGTATGGAATGTTATAAGCCAAGACGTTATGTGGAGACATAATCCTCTTAACAGCTTCCTCAGCAAAATAGTCAATTATAAATTCGGATTTGATAAATGTTCCTAGACAGGTGTTTTAAGATGGGTCACACAGTTGCGTGAGGGTCATAATGTTGTCAAACTTGCTCTGCAGGTCTGCTATTGATTTTGAAGTGTCAGCAAATCGTTTTTGCTAGGAGTCGCATTATCTGGTACTATGATATCAAATACCATAACCTTGGGTGTTTCTGGTGTCAAAAGTGTAGAATCGTCTACGGAACTGAGGCCTTCAGATGGTTGATGAGCATTAGATCTCAGTCTCTTGACGGCACCCACACGTTTGACAGATTTAACCATTACAGAAATAAGAATTTCCCAATTTCCGAAAAAAAGCCTTGAGCATATAAAAAAGATTGTTTTATTATCGAAGTGTCAAAAACAACGATAAACAGCTATGTAATGCAAAATCAAATGTCAGACTTTCCTTTAATAGTACTGCCTAGGGATCAGATCCTCATTTCCATGTGTTTAGAAGGGGTATCAGAAGATTCCACCAAGTGAATACTGTATATGGTTCCAAGTGACAAAATACAATCCTTGTTAAGTTTGGATGTGTGGATATTGTGGATATTTGGCTGAATTCCAAGAGAATATGGAAAGATGATTCGTGCAGGAACAGAATACCTGCAGCACAACAGTCCCATTCTTCTTCTGAACAGGGAGCAAACTGATCACATTATGGGATGCAACCTTCAATGGAAACGGAACAAGCATGAACATACCAGGTGATCAGACATCCACCTAATGTTAATAGCAGTGACACACCTCTGCGAGAAAAGCGGTGACAATAGGTCCGGAAGATGGTGTGGAATAGAAGTAGATTTTGACCCGAGGAAACCAACTAAACACGGCTCATAACTTTACCGTTTCGTCAAGAGTAATGACCTCATGGATTACAGGACGGACAAACACATTCAATTTTGGATATAGTATTCATGTAACTTGGGCTGCTTAGGGATCGTTAAACTTGTTTCTAGCAGAGACTAACAGATAAAGTTTGTCGACAGACTTTAGTAAAAGTGGCACAGTTAACTTATATACGCACCACAGATACTCAGCTTGTATATGTCAATGTGGCTAGATATACTGAGTTGCTTCTTGGGGGATTCCCTGAAAAACTCCTGACATTTTTTCATTTGAAAGGCGTCAGTCAGCTTTCAAGTGAAACAGACAGTATGGGGATTATAAAATCCAAATTGACTCAGAGGACATGGAACAAATAGGAGAAGTGAGTATCGACTACGGATTACAACGGCAAAATTACTCGCTTGAAAAGGAGTTTTGAACAAAGGCAGAATTATCATAAGCGACCTGTACTGTGACGGGGAATCACATCCAATTACTAGAAAAGAGCTTCAAATTATCATACAATAACAAGTGGAAACTCAGGTGTTGAAAGAATTCATATGAAACCCTTATTATGACTATAGCAGAAATAGTTCACAACGTGTGAATTACCGGGTGAGGATGTAGGCTATGACGTGTTAAATTTTCCGCGCCTCAGGTTTTCTCGTCTTTCATTGGCTGGAACAGTGGCGGCTTATTTGATATTTAATTTGTCCTTGTTAGGTGATATCGTGTGCAGGCTTATGTGGTTGAAGTATGCGTTGTTTGCCAGCATATTTGATGAAAATAAATGTAAAATTTGAGTATTCTAACGTTTTCTTTTACTTATTTTGTGCATGTACAAGGCTTGGTTTATCATACACTGGGTTTGTTGGCCTATCGGTTGCTGGCGATGTCAAGGAACCCGTGAGTTCTTTGGCTTCTCTCTATTTTAGGTTATACGTGTAGCATTTTGTTGATGGATATTGCTCAGTGATGTATTTCAATATTGCTTTTTCTACGGAATTTATATTTAAACAGTTGCGAGACAGATGGATACTAACTGACAACGCCTTTTTAGTTTATTGCAGGTAGGCAATGCGAGTGAGAGCACTGCAGACGTCAGTGGAATTTTCGGTGAAGTAATACTGGGAAGGCGTTTCTTTAGCTGGGAGGGATTTGAGAATTCATTAGTAGAATTTCAAAAAGTGAGGAAGTCATTTAATGCTAACACTGTAGTTGTCCTGCACTCACTATGTGCATATTCGAAGCAAAACAACAGGGAACGACAGATTTAAGTACGCTTACGTTGCTTTTAAATGCACTTTTGGCTTGAGTAGGAGTCGATGATTGCTCGATCGCGTTGCTGCAAGCATTCATGCTCAAAACGTATAACACCAATATTTCGCCTACTGACGCCATACGCTGCGAGGAAGGTGATCGCTGATTATGAAAAGCGACGATGGACTTCTTTTCAGTTTGAAGCTTTTGATTATATCTTCTTGGAAGAAAATGGGAAGCAAGTAGAGGTGGATCTGCGTGCATGCAAATGCACTTGTATGACGTTCCAGACTTGTCGGTGTTCCTGCAGACACTTGTTGGTGATATTTCAGAAAGGCGTGTTTCACAGGTAAATTAGACTACTTTTGAAAGTTGTGTGTTTATTTACACGTAAGAATTACTATGTTGCCACCTGAAGTATTTCCTATTTTATGTCTCCATTGGTGATGCATATCAACCTGCTCTTAACTGACTGAAAATCGTAGGTACTGAAATTTATTTAATAAATAGATAACTTTATACTCATAGTACAGTACATGAGGGACACCAGTTTACAGGCACCATCTAATTCTTACAGAAATAGAACCATATAATTCAATCACAATTTACAGCCAGTAGCAAGATATGCTTTACATGTTCGCTGGAGATTATACATACACTTGATAAATGTTAATTCCAGTAGTATAAAACAGCATTTTCACTTATATACAATCATTTCTGTGCACAGTTGGAACAATCTGCCAGATTGTCAGTGAGTGCCATACATCAGGACACTAAAAACATGAGTCCTGACGATGGATTTGCACTAAGATCAATCGATACACCGAGAGTTTTAGTATCAAACTTAACGGAGGAACTAATTGATAACGTAGCGAGTAATACTAGTGATCTAAAGATCCTTCAGAAATCCATAACAGATCTGCAGGATTAGTTTGAAAGTATTACTCCTTTCCTCCAACTTTGTGATCCATCACAAGAGATTTCCTTAGATTCACTCCTCAAATCTGAGCACCTGCTAGACTTTTTGACTGCAGAGGCTGTAAAGAGGGTCATGTCCTCATACAATGTTTTAGGATATAATATACCAGACAATGTACCTACTGTCAAACTTAAAGCAATCTGTCTACAGGCATGCAACATTTCAGTGTCTGACTGCCAGGTTCTGCGTCTTCGTAAGAAATCCGCAAACCACCCATGTCCTGTACTGTTCAAATTTAAGTCTGTTGATCTAGCTAAGAAATTTTTGGAGTCTGGCAAAACTCTTAGCTCCTCAACACCCTACACCAAAATCAGGATTGTACCTGATTTAACTTCTTGCCAAAGACGTTGCCGCGCAGGTAAACTGAATGAAGACAACCCCAATAAGACAACCGAAGTTAATACTTCCCTCGTTGTATTGCCTTATGACCAAGAGCACCAGACAATATCGCATACACAAACTAAGATTAGTCAAGCAACTGTTGAAGACTTAGCTCTAAATACGGAAATTTCAGACATAGAAATGTTAACAGATCACAGTATTGGCGTGCAACCCTTGCACACTGGCACTTATGCCAAACCCTCGAAAAAGTCTAAGCTGAATTCAGTTGTACACTTTGAATCTCTAAGGAAGTCATATACCGCACAACCTCTTAGCCTGGCAACTGTGAAGCAGCAATCACATGTGGCCACCCAGGTAGGCGTAAATACAAGGCGATATGATAAGCGTCCTATTTCCGTTAGGAACACCAAAATAACTGTTGATACTATTCAACAGAAATCCAGTTTATTGGGAAATCCTAATGATCACCAGCAGCCCAAATTACGCAAGCCGAATAATACGGAAAAAGCTAAACCGAACGTTAGACGCAGAACACTAAAGCCCATAATTACGAAAGCTTCGAGTGGGTCACTGGCTCATTCTACTGGTGGACAATCATCTAAACTTAGTCATGTTCCTGAAGTTAGACGTAATTCACATACCGTAGGAGCTTACTCATTTCCGACTTCCACTACTAGTCCTATGATAAGAAAAAATAATCGTCACATTTCTCACCAAACACTTGGAAAACACGAAGTTGCTCAGCCCCTCACGAATGCACTCTCAACCATGATGTACAGGAAACACCAGTTTGAGAATACAGACGTTAGTCCAAAAACACGTATAGTGCCCTGTCATAATTCTCATGCATTCAGTAGGAGTCACATGCCAATTTCAACACAATGCTCATCATGGCCTAGGAAGTTCTCTAACCAGACACAAGGATCTAAGTCATATGCACACAACAACACGCCGACCACCCATTTCGGTTATAACTATGCAGACTACGCGACTCTAGCCAACCCATATGACCAAAATTTTCTCCAGCGACAACTAGCAGAAACGCCTGGGATCATGCACATAGCACATATGATGTCAGACCAATTCCTTGCTGGTATAGCAAACACCTTACAGCAGGGAAACTGCTTCTTCCCCGACAGATAGCAAACACTTTATACACACCTAATACCAATAGTAATACCTTAGATTATCATACTAGTATCTCCCATAGCACGCAATATCTAAACGACCAACCACTCACGAGTGACATCTCACTACCCATCCCTAAGTATCGAACTACGGAAAACGTCTCTAGTGATCAAAATGTTGCACTTAATGAATCCGATAACGACTGCACATATTCAGCTGATAACCATAGAGCATTTTATTATGATATTGCCCATACACTAAAACCACTTAGTCAAAGTCTATCAGTCATCCTCATAAACGCTAGATCAGTTCTTAACACACATTTAGCATTATGTACGTTAGCCTCTATATGCAATCCGTCGCTGATCATGATCACTGAAGCCTGGTGCTCAAGTGATATTACGGATGATAGCTTATGGATTGATAGGTACAATCTTTTTCGAAGGGATAGAGTAACAGGTCGTGGGGGTGGAACACTTATATACGTTAAACAACCCATTTGTGCAACGCATTTTAGTCACCCTATGCTGTCACAACTCAATGACTCGGTGTGGGTCGAAATAAAAGTTCTCAGAAATAAACCTATCCTTATAGGTTGTGTTTGCCGACCGCCATCATCAAACTGCGAATACGATAACGTACTCAGCAACATATTTAATGTTGCATCCAATCTTCCCTTCAGTTATAATATAATTGGAGGTGACTTCAATTTGCCTGATATATCATGGCGTACACTTCGTGGACCCCCGAGGTATGATAATCTTCTTAATTCCATCATTACAGGAGGATGGACGCAACACATAAATGTACCCACTAGGTCCGATAACATCCTTGATCTTATATTCACGGTCAACGTAGCACCATCTACAATTCACGTGGGACATGAATTCCCAGGTAGTGATCATAAAATAGTTGCATGTTCGTTTAATATTTCTCCAGAAACTATACACAGAAACAAAGTTATTCCGACACCTATACGACTATACACGCAGGTTGACTGGGACTTGTATCAGGACTTGATTAGATACTCTACTTGGGATTCCTACTTTACCAATGACTCCTTAGAGGAAGTCCTTAAAAACTTCTATGACAATATACAGTCGGTTAATGATGTCATAGCGCCTGTAAAACTGATTAAATTCAAAATTCCTCAAGGTGATTTTATTTCAATATCATTAAGAAGAAGTATGCGGAAGCATTCATTAAGTTACTACAGACATGACGACTTATCGTCGTTAATAGCTATCAAAACAATCCTCATTAGAATCCATGAGTTAAAAAATCTAAGTCTTAGAAATAAAGAGACGCGGGCAATTCAGTCGCCACATAACACTGGAGAAATAGCCGAACTCTTCAAACGTAGGTTAACTAACTCCAAATCAACATATCCAAAAATAATACACCTAGGTGGCATTACTCACGAAAGTGATGAGGATATATGTGAGGTGTTTAGCACGCACTTTGCCAAATTGTACACTCTAGAAAACGACCAGGATAAAGATTTCCCTCGTAAAACAGAAGAGTGTTTAAGCGATGTAGTCTTTAACGCCCAAGAAATCGATAAAGCTACCACAACTCTTAAGCTTACTAATACTCCCGGCCCAGATGGAATGTCTTCTGTACTCTTAAAAAATGGTGGAAATGACATGAATCTACTTCTTCTCAAGATATTTTCAACTTCGATAAGGAGTGGAACATATCCAAATAGCTGGAAGAAATCTTACGTTGTACCCATTCACAAAACCGGGCCTATAGCGGACATAGATAATTACCGCCCCATCAACATTACTTCCGTAGTTTCACGTGTGATGGAAAAGATTATAAAGAAGCAAATTGTTCAGTTTTTGCTCTCGAATGACTTAATATCCGCTTTCCAATAGGGTTTCCTAAATAGAAGATCGTGCATTACTTGCCAATTAGATTATTTCGACCAAATTACTGAGTGTGTAGACAAAGGTCGTTCAGCAGCAACATTATTTCTAGACGTTAGGGAAGCTTTTGACAAGGTCCCACATAAGAGACTCATATTGAAACTCCTATCTTATGGAATAAGTGGAAGGCTACTTGAGTGGATAACTTCTTTTCTTACAGGAAGAGAACAGTTAGTTAAAGTCAACCATCACTTATCAACATCCAAACCGATAACCAGCGGCGTGATACAAGGTAGTGTTCTTGGCCCTACCCTATTCATTGTATTCATAAATGATATTGTTTCTATGATCAAGTATGGCAAGCCATACCTCTTTGCAGACGACCTCAAAGTTGTCTATGATTTCGACTATAATGATATGAATATTGTTAGTAAAATCCAAGAAGACCTAAATAGTCGATGTAATTGGAGTGAAAAGTGGCAGTTAATGTTCAATCCAGCTGAATCTGGGATAACATACTTCGGACGTTGGAAACCTAGCATGTGTCTATACATGTACGGTGATCTTGTCTCAAACACGAACACAGTCACAGATCTCGGGGTAACATACTCAGAGTTTACCTTTACTGAACATGCAAATAAGGTGGTATCTGATTGTAAACGTCTAACCGGCCTTGTGCTACGCAACTTTTACACCCCAGAAGCCAGATTAGCCATATATAAGATATGCATTCGCCCCAAACTTGAATACTGTGGCCACTTATACAGTAGCTTTAAATCAGCAGACAGAAAAAAAGTTGAAAGTGTCCAAAGATTCCTGACGAAACGCATATTAGGTTATGATCAGCAAATAGAATACCTTGACAGATGTATTTTACTGGACTTAGAACCCTTATGGTTAAGGAGAGTGAAGTGCAATTTATTTCTCTTATTCAAAGTTATAAGAAAGCACTGTAACAGTAACTCGTCTATAACCTGGGCTAATCCTAAATCGTATGGACTACGCAACCATAACTGCCTTCTCAAGGTTAACACCCATAAGCTCACCACTAGAGCTAACTTCTTCACCACTAAATATTGCAAACTTTGGAACCAACTACCCTCTGAGATTAGATCCTGTGATAGGCCTGACAGTTTCAAAAGGACCCTAGAAAAACATATTAACATGTCCACCCTAGCCCTTCTAAATGATCTCAACTACTGGTAGAGTGGTGAAACCATGACATTTCAATATTTAACTACAGATAGTACACTAGTTCCTAGACTAACCGAATGATACTTAGTAATTATGCATGTTCAATACTTGGAATTAGATTATCATTAAAATACTTAAAATGATTACTTACGCAGCAAATGTTCTCTTAGTTTATCACTCTTATTTCCCTTATAACATTCAGTTTTTGAGCCTAATGTATTCTTTGATAATACGAATTATAACACTGATTACACTCTTATTATACATAGATTGATTTACTTTACGGCTACCTGTAAGACTCACTAACTTTCTGTAGTATTGTTAACCAAATGCTGAAATTTTGTTGGTTCTGCTAATATCTTTTTATAATATATGTAGACAGGTTACTTTGCAATGTCAAATGTTTACTATATATAAAACTGTCATGATAATTTAGTACACTTGATCCTGCCAACCGACCTTACCTTCAGTTCATACTACCTATATTGAACTCTAACTATATTGTTCTGCTGAATCTTGCTCCACTATTCACAAAACCTATTCTTGTTATTCTTCAAGGTTTTTGACTTCTTATAAAGTAATCTGTTCATTAGGACGCATGCATGCATATATAATATGTTCATAAAGATGTACGCGGGGACCTATTGGAAGCACTCATTAAGAGAGCTAGGGAGATGGAATATGGGGTACGAACATGTCTGGTACCAAGCAATATATTTTCGGTAACCATAATAATCATAGTCTCAGAGCCTAACATCAAAAAAGGTGGGAGGGTGGAGTTAGCTGATCAGTAGATATGGTGAGGGTCACCAAGGTGAATCGCCCCATTCTACAGGAACAGCATTAAAACATTTGAAGGCTCGAGATATTTCTGATTTTTATGAGGGCTTAAATCTTTATCTTGAAAAAGATAACAATGAACGCCTTGACAGATCATGCTTCTACCTTTAAATATATACCATTCACCCAGCCTATTGTTGAGATGCGACCATGTGGGATCTGCTCAGATTTATGGGGCATCTTATAAATTAACTTGCTGTCTATCGTCAGATCTTTTCATAACACTCCACAATGTCTTATCTCATTTATTTTCTGACAACGTCTTTACTTGATCCTCATTTTACTCCATTAAACTTAACATCTTATAGCTCTTCATTACTTAAATATATATATTTATTCCTGTTTATGCAGGAACATACCAATTGTACAGGCATGGATAATTTATTATATAAATTACAGTTTGTTTGTTCAATCTAACATTAGAGTCAGTCAGAACAGTCTGCAAAATAGTCTGACTGTGTAACACATAAAGAGATA
This sequence comes from Trichobilharzia szidati, assembly GCA_944472155.2. Lineage (NCBI taxonomy): Eukaryota > Metazoa > Platyhelminthes > Trematoda > Strigeidida > Schistosomatidae > Trichobilharzia > Trichobilharzia szidati. Next base: position 9,437,465 of record OX235279.1, read on the forward strand.
TAGAAATATTGTCTTCGCATTAACAAAAAACCCAGACTTCAGGTGAATGCGATACAAATATCTGGGAAAATTAAAGCTTGAAGTCAATTCTCCTCTATAACTTTGTTGTGAACAGCATCCGTGAGATAAAGTTTATTGATGTATTATTTTGATTCAATAATGTATATATTCCATTTTTATCAGCAGTCTCATCGTAGTTTTATGATAGGAAAGAAATTTGATCTTTGATACGAAAATTAGATAAGGTAATGTTAGATTGTTTTACTGCATCAAATGGGGCCGAGGTCAATTCTAGAACTATCCATTTGCGCCATTTGCGTCAGCATGGCAGACTGTACATGTAAGTTGAGTAATACATTGATAACTATATATGTCCAAACCAAGTTGACTTTTAACGGTTTGAAAAAATTTGGGCATTGGGTATATGATATTCATTATAATAAAGGTTTTTGTATTTCCCAATGAATGAAAAACAAAACGATATTGTTTTTACTGACGTTTCGCTATTTAATGCTAATAGCTTTATCAAAGTATTATTAAACCGGAATTTACAAAATCTCAGCATATATATAACAAACAGTTAGGGGTGAGAAAAAGACATAGGTCAAGTTAAAGGGACATATTGAAAGTAAAAATAGCGATGAAGATAACTATACCAAATAACAAAGGTAATAGTATGTCTGTTATGATATCGTAAAAAAGAAAGAAAAGTTTACTAACTTGATCATCGTTCGTCTGTCTGGGGCATTTTTGGTTGTTAAGTTGGTGAATTGGTAAAGATAACAAAATCATCAGAAAAACTTCAGAAATCACAAAGAACGTTTAATATCAGAAGCACTTCATATCAAGTGGAATCAAAATTGCCTGAATAGGAATGATGGACTAAAACAGAATCTGACCTGGTTACAACACCTCCCTCCCCCCCATCAAGTGACAAAACCAACACAAATGTGATAAGCACTTTCATTATGTAAACACACGCTGCTTTTATAATCTCATACACTTATCAAATCCAACAATCTACACATGATGATTTTGTTATCTTTACCAATTCACCAACTTAACAACCAAAAATGCCCCAGACAGACGAACGATGATCAAGTTAGTAAACTTTTCTTTCTTTTTTACGATATCATAACAGACATACTATTACCTTTGTTATTTGGTATAGTTATCTTCATCGCTATTTTTACTTTCAATATGTCCCTTTAACTTGACCTATGTCTATTTCTCACCCCTAACTGTTTGTTATATATATGCTGAGATTTTGTAAATTCCGGTTTAATAATACTTTGATAAAGCTATTAGCATTAAATAGAGAAACGTTTTACTGCATCAAAAGGGGTCAATTCTAGAACTATCCATTTGCGCCATTTGCGTCAGCATGGCAGACTGTACATGTAAGTTGAGTAATACATTGATAACTGTTTGAAAACCAGTTGCTTCTTTATTACAGATCAAGAATACTCCTTTTACAGAATGTTAGCCAGCGTTTTCAAGTGGTTGCATCGGATCGTTCATGGAATTTGAGTTTGAATTTACATAAATGGTCATTTCAGTTTGGATGTTGGGTTGTTCGACCCCAACCAGGAGGTATATAGAAGATTACGCTCAGCAGGGAGATAAAGTATGTAAATATGGGAAGAACTTTATTATTTTATGTACATATAAATGTTTATAAATGTATATCATTGTATAGTAAACACTACCCATAATCTAGTTGTTTTTCATGTAATTTTGCGAAGTCTTAGAGTTTATTTAGTGTCGTAATATTTAGTAATGAGTCTAGGCGTTATAGTGTTCTAATAGCTCATGCGTTTTGGAAATAAGTGGTCGGTGTGATTGGCATAGTCATTGGGATGAAGCAGTTTATATAGCAAGCGTTTGAAGGTTATGATAGAGTGACAGGTCCTTATTTCTAGGGGTAAACTGTTCCAGATCTTACAGTACATGACTATGAAGAAGTTTGCACGGAGTGCTGTTTTACAGTTTTTCCTAGATACTGTGCACGTTTGGTTACGAAGGTTGTAAGAGCCTTCCGGTGAGAACTGTATCTCCTTGCTGTCTGAGAATGATATTTTATGCAAGACTTTAAAGAAGAATGTTAGGTTAATGCTCAGTCGTCTCATCCAGAGTGGATCGATACCTAGAGTTATACACCTTGATGTGTAGTCCTTTTCGCAGTCAAATCCTAGTAGTTTAGACGTGAAGTATCGTTGGACACTTTCTATTTTAAGTTTTTCACTTACGCGAGTGCTGCTGAGAATAAATGGACAATATTCAAGTAGTGGTCTGACACAAGTTTTATATAATAATAGCTTCGCCTCGTAGTTTTGGAAATTCCTGAGCATGCATCCTAGGAGCATCCTCGATTTACGCGTCTGTGTCGCCACTTGCTCGGAAAATGTCAAGTCACTAGAGTACCTGAGTCCTAGGTCAACAACACTTTGGAGTTTAGGCAAGCCAAGAGATTCAAGTACCAGTTTAATGTTTATTGAGGGTGCACCGAAACAGATGCAACCACATTTTTTAAGGTTGAATTTTAGGTTCCATGTGGAGGACCATGCGGTTACTTGATCTAGTTCTTTCTGAACAGCTTTCTGAAAGTACCCTAAGTCATCACAGTGGAATGTGTAAGCTACTGTAAGATCATCTGCGAAGATGAATGGTTTGCCAAGTGAGAAACAGCTGCATATGTCGTTGAAATATAGAGTGAATAGGAGGGGGCCTAAGACGCTACCTTGAACTACTCCAGAAGTGACTGGACTAGGTTTGGAGTTTACAGAACCCAGTCTAACTACTTGGGACCTATTGTTAAGGAATGATTCAATCCATCCTAATAATGGGTTACTTATTCCTAAAGAGTTTAGCTTATTTATTAGAAGCAAGTGGTCAACGCGGTCAAAGGCTTTGGATATGTCGAAGTAGATGACTAGTACTAGTTGTTGTTTGTCTCGGCTGCTAGTTATATAGTTAAAGAAGTCAAGGTGACATGTCATGCATGATCTGGATTTTAGGAATCCATGTTGGTTTGGACTTAGAATATTGCAGCTGAGCATATGTTTGAGGATATCATCTTCAACTATTCGTTCAATGATTCTAGATACTATGGGTGTAATATTGATTGGCCTATAGTTGTTGACTTCAGTTTTTGATCCGGATTTGTGTTTAGGTACTATAAATGTCGTTTTCCATTTATCGGGATAGGTTTGGCTTTCTAGGGACATTGTAAAAATCTTAAGTAATGAAACGGAAATGTCAGAACCACCGTGTTTATAAAGATACGATGGTATACCGTCAAAACCGGCACTACTAGAGCTTTTAAGAGTATTAACGGCTTGGTTAATATTAGAGTAAGTGAAATGAACTGTAGTGATTTGTTTCAACGTTGAAGATGAAGGGAGTTCTATTTTAGATTGTAAACCGAGAAGTGGACTTGTAGGCTTAAGGTAGTTAGCTGCAAACGTCTCATTAAACAGTTCACACATGTCTGCATGGTTGCTGTATAGTTTGCCCTTGTTTATAAGGAGAGAAATTTTGTGGCTTTGGCGATTCATTCGTTTCTTTAGTATTTCTGTGAGAGCACCTACTCTGGTGGTGCTGGCTAGTGCCGTGCATTCATTTCTCATACGCAAGTTATGAGCTTGCGAGATGGAGCTAAGAGTACTAAGTATTGACCCTTGTGTACTAAAGTCGTGTCGCCTAAAGTAACTTGTTGACAGTCTTTTCAGTTTCCTACGATCCTTTGGCTTTATGAATGTCTTTCTATGTGGGGAAAACTTTAGTGTTTGAAATGGGATGACAGCATCTAAGCATGTGTTGAAAGTTATAGTAAAAGATGTCTAGAGCTTTCGAGAGGCTATCAGTATAGAAGTACTCACTCCATTCTGAGGATCTTAGCATTGATTCCACTAGAGTCCAGTCTGCCTTACTGTAGTTCCTGTAAGTTATTTGTTGTGAAGTAGGGGTATGGGCTGCATTGCTACTTGACGGAAGTGGCAGTGCACACAGCACTGTTTTGTGGTCACTCCCTGAAAACTCAGAACCTACTAGGGTAGAAAGGGGACTTATATTGTGGCAGAAGATTAAGTCTAGTACGTTATTACCTCTTGTAGGGGTTGTGACAGTCTGCTTCCAGCCAAGTATATCCAGTGTGCCTAAGAACTTATCAAGTTTAGTTGGACCTGTGGGTATTTCCCAGTTGATTTCTGGTAAGTTGAAGTCTCCACATAGGATCTTATGATCGTAGTGGAGGGTGGATAATTGTTCCAGAGTATTAATAAGTTGGGTCTCGTAATTACTAAAGGTGCCAGGTGCTCTGTAGGTGCATCCAATTAATACTATTGCGTTATTTAAGTGTAAGTTAACCCATAAAGTCTCAGGCATGTTAAGTGTACTACTTTCTAGCTGTGATACAGTAAGTGTATTCAGAAAGTACATAAGACAACCCCCTCCCTTACCACCTTCCCTGTCACACCGAAAGTGTGTGTAGTTATCTAAGCTTATCTCTTCATCCAGTATGTTCGAGTTACACCAGGATTCAGTGATGACAATTATAGGGGGTTTGTATATTACTGTGAGTGCTCTGAGCATCGGCAGTTTATTTAGAACGGATCTAGCATTTATGAGGATTAGGTAAAGATGAAATTTGAAATAGCATTTGAAGTATTTAAGTTCGTTAATCAGCCCCGAATGTGGTTCAGCACCCAGTAGTACTGTTTGACATGACGACCCTATGTTAAGAGGAGTTTCAGCATCATGTTCACCTATGTCTATCGAGTTGGTGTGTGCTGTTTTCGGTGAAGAATTAAGCGTTGGAGTACTGGATTTGCTATAGGCTAAGGCATTTTTATTTTTAGTTAAGCTAGAAATGGGGGTAGGGATCTTTATTTGACCTAAACTTGTGCATGTACCAAGTGTGCTTAGTGGATGCGGGCGAACTAGACTGTTCCTACATTCATGCAAAGGGGGAGCCAGCACTAGCGGTTTAGGAGTGTTAGCATCCCTACCAGCTGTTTTTTCAACGCTGACAGGGACGCAGGGGATAAAAAATGATTGGGACCTTGTGAAGACCATGGTCTATTATTCCACCTATTGTTAGGTACTAGTGGTGTCCTTGTAAGGGTTTCGAATGTACTGCTTTGTGGGTTAGTTCCCAGCAGACTTGTACCGTATATCCGATCAAAATTTATTAGCGTGCCATACTGTGAATGTCCTGAGTTGTTGGTGGTCGAGTTCTGACTATTGTCACTTGTACTCTTGAGGGTGGCATTGTTTTGG
>OX235279.1:9443243-9551447 GCA_944472155.2 Trichobilharzia szidati
GATTTTGATATTGGGACGTTGTCCATTACTGTTTGTAGTTGACTGTAGAAATCCTCCTTCTTTTTTTCTGAGACGTTTGTAGGAACATAGCATTGAATGATTGTAACCTTTTTTCCTTTTGAGTTGAACCTGGCTGTCATTATCCTGGAGGAGATTGGTTCCCACTGCATGGGAGCTTTGGCTGCTGTTGGTGACATCTTGACGGCCACTCCCTTGTCGTGCTCGTGGTTGTCCTCTGGGTGATGGGAATAGATTACTGTCTCTCCAGTTGAGAGTTGGCTCCTTCCACATCCGTTCCATCTGCTCTCGCAGATTTCTCGACACTTCTATTCCCATTTCTTCTGATTTCTGTGGCTACCCGAGCAGCCTTTCCAGCTTCGTACATTGTACGAGCATTCCATGTCCCCATCCTTATTTTTGCTTTCATCGAAAGAAGGCACATAGGCTTACTGGCTTCCCGAAGGCTTTCACCAGCCTGCGTCATTCCGTTTCCCCGATTCCAGTGAAAAATAAGGGTTATTGTTTATAATTTTTAGTATTTTTAATATATTTATGCGTTGAAGTTTCTGTAGCAATTTGGTTAAGTTTTGAGGATGGAGTTGCTAGCACCACGTTCCAACCCTCCCTCTTTATCTGGGCTTGGGACCGGCTAGAAACTAGCGAGCTAGTAATCTAAGCGAGGCTGAAGTCTGCAAAAGCACTCAATAAATACTACAGATATCATGAAATATCGTCAATAATTGCTATAACGTGCTTCTCACCAGAATTCAAGAGTTGAAAAATATAAGCCTCAGAAAACAAGGAGACGCGGACCATTCAGGCACCGCATAACTCAAAAGAAATAGCCAAACCTTTCGAAAGTAGATTAACAAACTCCAAAACAGCCCATCCAAATTAATATACTTAGACGGCATTGCTTACGAGAGTATCGAGGGTGATATATGAACTGTTTAGCAAGCACTTCGCCAGTCTATGCACTCTGGAGAACGATCAGGTCATGGATTTCCCGCGTAAAACAGACGAATTTCTAAGTGATATACTTTTCACCACGGAAGAGATCGATAAAGCTATCTCAAATCTTAGGCTTAGTAAAACTGTAGTGAGAGATGGTTGCTAGCCAAGTTGGTTGACAGTAATTGAGGTCAATGTTAGTCATGTGAAAACAAGGTCAAGATGGACAGGCGGATACATTTTAACATATATATGAACTGGCACAGCCACAAGAGATGCAAGGTTTAACTTTGTGTGAGAAACAACCAATCAACAGACTGTATTTTCTACTAGCATTAACCTACAATAATGTACATCAAAATCTATTAATATGTGTGGCCCTTGTCTTCTGTTGTTAAAAAAACTATATATATCTTCTCCCATTCTGCTGAAAAACGGTGGTAATGACATGAATTTACTCCTACTCAAGTTATACTCCAATTTCACCAAGCGATGGGACATATCATACCTGCTGGAAGAAGTCTTGTATTGTGCCTATCCATAAATACGGGTCTACAGCATATATCAACAAACTGCCGCCCCATCAACATCTCGTCTGTAGTTTTACGTGTAATGGAAAAGATAGTAAAGACTCAAGTCATTCAGTACTTGCTGTCAAATGACCTACTATCCCCATCCCAATACGGTTTACTTAAGCAGAAGGTCGTGCATTACTTGCCATTCAGATTATTTTTACCACATTACAAAATGCATTGATAACAGGCGTTTCGGTAACAACATTATTTCTCGACGTCAGCAAGGCCTTCAATAAAGTCCCACACGTCAGACTCCCTACAAAACTCCAATCCTACGGAATAACCGGAAAACTTCTCAAATGGATAAATTCTTTTCTCACAGAAAGAGAGCAATTAGTCAAAATCAACCGCCAGCTGTCTTCATCAAAGCCGATAACTAGTGGGTGTAATACAGGGTAGCGTTCTTTGCCCTATTTCCTCTTATTATAAATGACACAGCTCTGTGATCAAGTATGGCAAGCAGATGATCTCAAGATAGCATATGATTATGGGTACGATGGTATAAGCGTCGAAAGCAAGCTCCACATGACTTAAACAATCTAGGCGATTGGAACGAAAAGTGGCAAATGAACTTTCAACGCGGACAAGTGCGGTATAACCCACCTTGGACGTGGGAGACCGAGAATGTGCCTATATATGTACGGTAAGCTCCTCTAAAACTGAGCACAGTCACCGATCTCGGGCACAGTCGATCCGGTATAACACACTCGGATTTGACCTTTTCGGAACATGCAAATAAGGTAGTGCCTGGCTGTAAACGACTTACTTGTACTGCATAACTTTTACATCCAAGAAGCAAGATTAGCTATATATGAGACATGTATCCGCCCCATACTTGGATATTTTGCTCTCCTATTTAGTAACCTAAGGTCTATAGACCGAAAAATATCGAAAGTGTCCAGAGATCCCTCACGAAACGTGCAATAGGGTTTGACCAACAAGTGGGATGTGTATATGACTGATTTCAGAACCCCTGTGGTTAAGGAGAGTGAGATGCAACTTAAATCTACTCTTCAAAGTCATTAGGAAACACAGTTACAGTGACTGATCCATACCGCGGACAAATATTAAATCATATGAGCTGCGAAACCACGAATAACTTTTGAAGGTGGCTACCCACAGAAAATCTATTCAGGCAAAATTTTTCGCCATTAAATATTGCACTCTTTGGAATCAACTACCACCTGAAATTATATGTTGTCAAAACCCCAATGGCCTCAAATGGAGTCTAGAAATACACATTGACATGTCCACCCTAGCTCGTCTAAAAGACCAAAACTGTTGGTAGAATAGCAAATGAAAGCCAGTCCAGTCTTCAGTGTAGTCAATTACTTATAACTCGACTCTGCTACTTAAGCAGTGAATGCTTAAACTAATCTACTGATTTTCTATTCTCTATGATCTTCAATGGTAGACGTTAAATGTCACGTTCTAGAACAGCTGTTAAAATTTCACTTGGAAATTTTTTGTCAATAATTTTTAATAAAATTGTGTTATATGTCATCTGGATTGATCAGAATTCCCATTTTCTGGCCAGTTATTTTGGTGTCCGCGTCCTTTAATCTGACTGCGACACCCCCTAGCATATTGGTTGCAACGATCAGTGTTTCAGGCGAACTGTAGCAAAATATCGTTATAGTGAGAAAGATAGGATAGTTGAAGGGTAATGTCATCTACACAAATAGTCTAATTTATTTAGATGCTGCACCTTTCGGCATGGTATCATTAAATTGAGACTTCACATCTCAGGATATTAATTCAGCCTATTTTCGTGTGAAGAAGAGTCCTTTTTGACAAAAGAATTCTATCAGTACTTGGAAATCACCTGTAAATGCTAACAGAACCTCCTGTGGGAATAGAAGTAATCATGTAGATGTGTCTCACCGTATGTGTGTTTTGACAGGAATTATCGTAAGTTAAGAGGTTTTTTCTAAGTGCATTTCATGTATATTTTCACTGTTTGGTGTAGCGTAATATGAGTTATGTGGACTCAATGCATAAAAATATCTCAACTTTAATAATATTGTGCCATTGCTAAGCTGACTGCTTGGCTGGCAAACGTAGGTGGTTGTCATGATAATTGCAAGTGCACTGCAGTGGAGAAGGCAATCACTCGTTTAAATTTCCTTACTGTGTCACTTAGTGCATTAAATCAGTGTATAGTATCATTATACACATGGATTGTGTCGATTATGAGAACTGAATCTGGTCAGCTCTATTACTATCAATCTACTGTCTGTTATGCCATTCTCACTGGCACTGTAAACTTAATGCTGCAATGTTTTCGATCACCAATACTGATGAATTTTTCCTGAGTTTTCCATTACCATGAAGCAGTACAGATGCCGCATCACGACTGAAAGTTTAGGTTGCATTATATGTCATTGTTATTCTCATCAACACAACAGGTCTGCGCATCTTACAATATTCCAAGTGTTTCTCTATGCTGCTAACACTGTGCATAGCTGTTTATAGTTGAAGCATGTTCAGCTTATATTTAATGGCTACAGATCCCTTAATGTGAGAATGTAATTTCTGTAGGATTCATAAAACTATGCTCATTAGACATTACTGAGATTATGGATAAATTTCTAAGTTACACATTTGCAATACTTCATTTAATGTAAACGTATTTAGTGTGAAGTTGATCTGCAAGTAAGGTTGATGAGAGTATGACGCCTCAACAGTATGGAAGCTTCAAAGATTGTCTTGATATTTGGATGTAATCCTTTAATACTGGTAAACATATGAGGTCTATTGATGCTTATAGTATCAATATAAAAACCAGCTGTAAACTACGAATACATTTATTTGCATGAGATATTACTTAGTATTAACAGAATCATAGTGCGCTAATATGTAGAATTATCTTTCATAACTTCATGTTGTGCTAGTCTTCATATATGTTTTATCTTTTTCAGGCATACGGAGGTTGTCGAATATGACATCAGAGGAAATATCATTTGGTCAAACTAACGTTAATACTCTTCATCGAGATTTTCTTTTGTAAATTATTGAAATGTTTAATATACTCTTCAATTCTACTTCATCTAGACTTTTTCAGTGCGTCGCTATACTATGTGCTTTTGTAATAAGTGAATTCGGATCAATGCATGTTAAGCTTAGTTAGTGGGATGGAGATTTACTACAGTATTATGAGGCTGTTACTTTAGCCCTTCGTCACATTTCGTGTCTGCTTCTATACATTAGCACATTGTAAAAACTAAGTAGGATTTAGCAAGTTGAATAATAATTCTGTACTGTTCGATACGCTAAAATCGCCTTATCTAGCCAGTTGCAAGTCTGTATACTGTTAAACGCCAAGTATGAAGTACAAGTAAATGTAGTAACTTAGGCTTGATAGCTACTTCACTAGTCTGTTAATATGCAGTGACATCATCAAATAGACTGTTCATTTGACAGTGAGCAAAGAAACAATTTTCATCTATTTCTAATATGCCGTTGAATCATGTGATGTTATCTAATAACCATCATTTCTATGATCAACAACTGCAGTATTTACATATCTAATTTGTGAGAGGATAACACAGGATATCTGCACATTTTCTAAGAATAAGGCTAGGCAAACAATCTGGAACTAGGCTACAAGAAGGGTTCAACGACTGGAGATATTTTAGAACGTCATTTGTATTGAAACCAGGGAAGCAACTCTTATTAACACTTGTGACACCAGAAACCTTGGTATTTGTGGGAGAATTTATGAATGCCTTGTTTACCGTACACACATCAAATGAATAGGGAATACTGTTGTAGTACCGGAGGTAATGAGTGCATAAAGGCCCAAGTTATTAGTGAATATTTTTCCAGAAATGTTGTGCCAGCCATTTGGAAGGACTTTAAAATTGCACCTGTACCTAAGTCGTCTAATGGAACATGTTTTAAATTTAGACCTATTGCTATTACCTCCCCTTTTCTAAAAGCTATGGAAAAGTTACTCTTACTTAATCTTCAACTTTCACTTAAAGCCTTTAACGATCTCAAATAATTCGCCTATAAACACAGTAGAAGTACTTTAGATGCAGCTGCAGTCTTGCATCACAACATTTTCTCCATTATAGTCGTCCACTACCAATTGTATTTTTGTTTGACGAACTTAATGTACATACGTATACGAAATGAAATATGTCAAGTGCGCGGACTAACTATTCCAGTGTCTTTTAATTCGCATCTACACTGTACTAAGATGAACAGCTCTCTATCAGTAGTCAGAAAATGCTTTTAAACTAAATCCTTCCAAATGTCAGACTGTCAATTTCAGTTTCCGATGTAAAAGAAAGTTAGATGAGGCTGTTAATTCCTATGACCGTTGCAAAATTGATGAGGGTGGTACAGAAAACAAGTCTGACGTTAAGTATCTCGGACCAATTCACCACACAGCGTCTTAGCCTTAAATGTATACCACACGCATGCATAATGTTTATGAGCTAGGTATGCAAATCAAGGTAAACGCTAGTACGGTACACTCATTATTTAAAAAACTAACTCATATGTGAGAACTACGATTTGACCAGCTTTACAACGTTTAATATATTTAGACACAATAAACATACACTGCTTACTTCTATGACGCATTATCTAAAGCTACCCTAAAGTAGTTCCCCCTGAAGGTAATCTCCTGTTGCTACTACCTAAGTGAGCAACTCAACCCTATCTTTGAATTACAAAGTAAAAGCGGACATCCTGACAGCTTTCTGGGTAAAACGACCGTCTCCTAGTCAAAAAAAATAAACATATCCTAATCTCTTCACGTAAGCGTTTAGAGGTATTTATCCTATCGCCTCAAATGACTCACTATTTGCTGTCATTTAAAAAGTAGAAATAAATTTATCGAAGGCAGTGTGCTTACGGTTTATAGATATACTAATGCGCGATGAGGAGAAAGCTTTATTCATAGGATTATAGCAATTAGATGCGAGATATAAATCCGAAACACAACGACTACGATTCTCAACCACAGAACATTCTACTTTGCTACCTAATCGTCTCAACAGATGCTTCGCCAAAAAAAGAAGACCATTGGTTCAAGGAAAATTTATTTAAAGTTTTCTTATAAAACATGAGCAACCGTGTTTATAGCCACTGAGAAATCACAAGCATCTGAAAAATAGAAATTTCATTATTTGAACTGAAACAAGCAATTTGTAACCAGCCAATTTTTTCACCCCGAATAATAATCAGCTTCTCAGCTTGCTGCAACTTCGAAAAAACCACCGATTGTAGACCAAGATGTGGAACGTTATTCTTGCTAGTTAAATTCTTACCAAACACTCACCGGATCATCGTATGTTATCAGCTTTTCAAATCGTTTTGAAACAAATAAAATGGTTGTTAACACCGCGTTTACTACAGGCAGTCCTAGTTCGTGCGTTTGGATCTAGTACACTAAACATTAACAATCATTTAGGGATTCCCTATTGCTTCCTAATTTTGCTTCCAAAAGTACATACAAACACCGCACATTCATACTTCACATGTGGCTCATCCTTGCTTGCTTTTGATTCTCTCACAATATATCTGAATTTTTAGCTGACAACACACACCTTGTCGAAAAGCTTCGAAGCTTTTTAAACCTCAAACCAGGTTCTAAATTCTCAAGGTTTAATTTGTTCTTCGAAAACTTTGCTAATATCAACCCTGATCGTGCTCTCTTCACCAGATTCACTCGTAGATTGTTGCATGCTGCAAACATGAACGTGAAAGACATTTTTTCCAGATTCCTACATATTAAGTAAGCAACTGAGCCAGCAACAATAACGGCAACCAACGAATGAACTGGAAACAATGGCTTATGCCTCCCAAACATGTTCACGTGCATAATCTCCGAAATTTATGCACAGTACTAATTCATTAATATCTGAAAAACAACTAAAATACTGAAGCCATGCATGAATGCAACGTATGAAACAATTACAATGAAACGAATGCACTGACCTGGTGGAAAAAACTTTTGAAACAAACGAAATAACCAATTTTAACAGAAACGGAAACCATTATGCAGTGAAAAGCAACATTTGTGAACGATGTGCATCAAGATAAGCTGTGAACAACTGCTGGATAAACGGGAAAATCAATGTGTAAACGAACAGCTACGGAACTGCAATCCAACATGGCCGACTAACATGGACGAAAATGACCTTGGAGCGTCTCACTCCATCAATGACCTTGTACGTGACGTTTAACTTCTGTCTGAGTTCACCTTTCTAAATGTAACTTAAAAATTTCATGAGCACATATATACCTTAACTAATCTTAGATTTTATTTATTTGCAGGATGCTGGCCGTGGACCTTGACTGATTTACAGTAGAATTTTATTATCTATTTTCACACAAAATATTCCAAATAAGGAGCTGGTAAGCTCAGTGAATTTCGAAAGTATGATACCGTAAATGGTAATTAGCTCTGCTTAACATTTGTAATTATGCCGGCAGTGGTTATAGGGTGTGTTGTATATGGCGGTTACTTTGGAAATGCAGTAAGTGTGGAACTAGTGCTTGAAGAGCGAAAAAATATGTTTGCGTATACTGAATTAATGCTAGTCATCCTTCATTTGGGCTTGACAACAGCGAAGAATATACAACAAACGTCATTCAACTTTGGTGTCCATGAGGAAAAAATTTTACGCGGAGACAAACTACGCGTTAAAATAAATGAATAACCTATCAAACTTTACAGAGGAAAGACACGCAGAGCTCAACGTGATCTTGACCATTCAGATATATCAAAGTATTTGAACTTTTCTGGTAGAGATAACAGGTAACGTAGAAACGTCTTTCATACCTTAAAATATCTTACATGTAGTGAGACTGTTCAAATACATAAAATTATGGAGAGATCAAATTTCGGAAGCAGTTACTCAGCTGCATTTGTACAACTTGGCTACACATGGAACACAAACGCCAGTTTAGAGCGACTTTATTGCATATCCCCTCAATGACGCTTGTCGCTATGTTGCTACTGGTCTCAGTTAAACGTGACTAGTCTCCCAGCTACTAGGAAGGACTCGTGTAGAGATGAAGAAATGTGGGAAACTGATTTATGTCCAAGCTGGTAATTCTAGTGAGGCTAAATTCTACGACGATGTGTTTTCGCGCATTGTATGGGTTATCGCGTTCACACCTATAGAGACGTTCTAATCGCTCAGTTCTGTGAAAATAGATTTTATTTGACTAGTTTTAGGCTTTTGTAGCGGAAAAAAGCAACATTTTTCTGCATTGCGTTCGTAGCAATGCGTAAAATTGTCATGATAGCCTAGATGAATTATTAATAAAAAAATCATCCTTTTGAAGAAATTTCGCATAAAAAGACTATTACTTGCTTTTTAGAGCATTGAGGCATTACTTTTTGTGAGTTGTTTTAGATCTTAAGGTTGTAAATTGACTTCAGACAATGGCTGTTGTCATCGCAGTTATTCTATGAGAATCGTGCATTTGAAAGAGAAATAGCCTACAGATATAAGTTAAATGTGTGTTTTGAGGATTTTAGGCACTTCTTTTATCATCTGTGATGACTGAAGTATTCCATGACCCATGGAAGAGATCACGCGATGAATGAGACAGGCTGCTGCATTTCCTGGTGATTATATCTACTTTGATGAATTTCCCATTTAAAATTGATTTCGTGTTGATGTACTGATATCAGCCGAGCACAGAAAACCATTTAAAATTGCTTAGGCGAAGATATGATACTAGTTTAATTGACATTTGCACTTGGAATGTCAGAAGGCCTTAATTGTTCATTGTCAAAAATGGCATCAGATTATGTTTATATCAGTGTGCATCGGGTTACGAGGAATAGTGTAGATGGTCCTCCTGAAATGTCAGACTACTTAAAATTAGTATCAACTTTCTGTCGATTAGTAGCTAGCAGGTGTGTCCGACAACTACTGCACCTGTTACATAAGTTATCCCAGTCTTAACAATTGTTCGTGTTCAGATCACTAAGATATTCTGAGATCCTTAATGAATTACTTCTGGCTATGAAGGATATGGAAGATGCACTTATGGCTCATATGTTTAAATCATTTATTATGAAAGAAGTTATCTGTAGGGATTTCGTGATGTTTAGGTTACAGTGCTTGAGGGTATGTAGTGACTGCATGCTTCTGTGCGTGAAGGAAAAGTTGGTTAAAATGGAGATGTGATGAAGTTTTCTGTACAGTGTTCATTGTGAATGGTTTACAAGTTAACACTTATCATAACCTGTTCTTATTACTCATACACTAATTGAAGCACTTAAACTTTTGAAAAAGTATTATTTTATGATACTTGAGGATTGTAATTCATTACACAACTTATTGTGCCTGTAGAAATTAAATGCATTCCTTGTAAATACCCGTTTATAAGACATACTAAATTACTATTATTTGCTTGCTGCTATACTGTATAAGACGAACAATCTCTGTGTGACATTGAAAACTGCAGAAGAATGCTGTCGTCACCAAAGAATGAAGAAGGAAAATGAACCTTTTTCAGCAAAGGTATGCAAATATAAGGCGTTTAACTTTAATATTACTTCTCCCCTACTTCAGCGATTTAAAAACATACACTTTGTTCACTGATTTACAGATATCCGGTAATGTCAGTCAACTTGATCACAGCAATTCAACATGGGCGAAATAATTACGAAAAACAATTGTGTAAAGACATTTGCTTATTTTTTTCATTAAATAGATTTACCATCCTGCTTACAATAATTTTCTTATTGTATCTGAGTGAAACTAAGTTTTTTGCATGACGATGCAGATAATAAAAAGACAATTGCAGCGAAGAAAATTTTCTTTTCGACGAAGTCATCATCTAGGCTGTACATTCGTGTATTTATATCAAATGGATAGGAAAGTTCCAGAATAATTTCTGGTTAGGGGTCAAATTAATAAAAATTACAATTAGGAATTAAAATGACATAACAAACAGAGGGGATGGGTAAAACTCAAACAAAGTAGCATAATGACTAAGAAGATTGACATTGTGCAATTGGGGGTTAGAAATGTAGAAATAACAAAATATACAGGATGTTTGGATAAAAAACTGATATGATGAATAATTTTTTATGCAATCAGGGATTAAATATGTAGAAATAGTAAAATGACAAAATAAACAGGAAGAGTGGGTATGAAAATATGGTAGTGTAAACAGGGTTTAAGAAAACTTAAAATAACATGAATAAACAGGAAGTTTAGATAAGAAAGGCGATGAGATTGTCATTACTAAAAAATTTTACCTGTTTATGATGGCCATGGTAGGGAGAGGGGTTGGACGCAATTCTTTTGGATACAAAGTGTGGGTTCGAGGTTTTGGATAGCTAGCGCCTCAGCTATGCCCAGATGTCTTGATTTGATTCCCTTTGATAGGTTTGATTGAATTTTGTATATTACTTTGAAGGATTTTTCGAAAGGCGCTGAATGTCCTGAGTTGACCAGATGTTCTGTCACTGAACTGTGTACACGTTTTCGGTCTCCTTTTACTAGCTAGGCTGGGTAGTGTTCGCGAGCGCGTTTTTCAAGTCGGTGCATGGTACGGCCGATGTACTCAGCTCCACAAGAGCAATTAAACTGGTATATGCACTTTGAGGTGGCCCAATGCGACGGCTTGTCTTTCACGTTCTGGCTGAACAGTTTCTTGCAAGAAAACGCCAGTCGTAGGCTCGCGGCGAAGTATGTTTTCCTTAGAGATTTGCAGAGACGTTTGCGAAGGATTTCTGCTTCAATATCACCTTTGAATTCTAGATTAAGCAGAAGTGTTTTCTTTGGAACGGATTGGACTTGTTCTGAAGTCTTAGTCTTAGATTTGAGATTTCTGTCTATGAACCTGGGCGGGAAACCGTTTTCCATTAAGGTTTTTCGGAGATTACGCAGTTCTTCTTCAATCACTTCCTCGCTGCATATCTTCCGAATCCTCGAGGAAAGAGCGTATATCAGGTTCCTCTTTCTGCTTAGGGGCACGAAGCTTTGGGAGTTGATGAATTGTCCATTCCAAGTAGGCTTTTTGTATATGGATCTTTTCAGAGAGTTGTTGGCGTTTCTTGTCAGCTGGACGTCGAGGAAGTGGAACATTCCGTTGGATTCAGTCTCAAGTGTGAAGTCGATGTTTGGGTGGGCGTTATTGAAGATTTGAAGTAGGTTTTTTAAATCACAATTCTCATCACAAATAATGAAAGTATCATCGATGTATCTCTTGTAGAGATGGAGGTCGTTGATAGTTGATGATAAGGGGTTGTTTTCTAAGCTAGCCAAAAAGCAGTCGGCTAATAGGGGTCCTAAGGGAGAACCCATTGCTACCCCATCTACTTGCCTGTATATTTCCTTGTTGAAACTAAAGTATACGTTGAGGTGCATCGTAGTAACAGTTCTTTCAGGTAACGGATCGGTATACCAACATTAATGCTATTGGATTGAATGTAGTCGAACAGAAAACAAACGGTTTCTGTCAATGGAACGATGCAGATGTCAGACTTATCAATGATACTTGATGATTTATTTGACTGCATAATTAAACGTAAGCGAAATGTTACTACGACTGCTACAGCTTAACCTACTTATTTATTCGTCATGTGTAAACTTAATTTTACAGTATACGTTAACACCCGTTATCATAAGGACTGCCATAACGCTTTAATTTAAATATTAGTAATACACTGATTTGGAATACATCTAACCGTATTCGATCTGGAACTGCAATGCAGTGCCTAAGTTCTACCTATTGTTGTCATTGTTCTCTACGGACTTGCATATGACTATGAGACGTTTCCACGTAACTGTAGACAGAGACTTAAGGTCCACTAAACTACTTATAATTCATCACGTATATCGGTCGATAGTGTTCCTACAGAACTACACTAAAGTGTAGTAACGAGTTCAAGTCCTGGGGAGCACCGGTCTATCATGCCGTGCTCGCAAAGCGAACACGTGAATTGAAAGACAATAAGATTTATATGAAAAGTTCATATTTATTATAAGACAACATTAGTTTGTTTACATATTAAGAAAATGGTGCATTTGTGCGATTACTTCTCCCGCTTTGAGTCTAGGATTCTGTTGTACAAGGTTTGTGTACGTCCTTTATTTGATTACTGTTCATTCATGTATAGTAATATACGTATAGAGGACAAATTGAAAGTCGAGGGAGTGCAGAGGTACTTCACGTTAAAATTACTCGGAACCGAAAATGGTGCGAACTACTCCACTAGATGTAATACCCTAGGACTAGAAACACTATGGCTAAGACGCCTGAGACTAAACTTAACACTTTACTATAAGCTTCTAAACCACTCAGTTTTTACCTCTATTAATGGCACTTGACTTTCAAATGACAATGGCTACAAACTAAGACACACTAAGGGTACAGTAGCTATCGAACAATGTAAAACAGCCACCAGGCAAAAGTTTTACTTGATCAGGTATGCACAGATTTGGAATAAACTACCAATGGAAATGCGTCAAGCAAATACATCGGCCTCCTTCGAAAGGGTGCTTAAAGACAAACTACAAGAGTTCTCAAACGATAGTAGTTCTAGTTCCTATCTGAGAGCCTCCAAAATTGTAGCTCTATTTAATGTATAAGCTTAAATACTACACCTGTTGTTTTTTGCCTTCATTTATAATTTTAGATAAAACATTAACGGTTAAGATACGTACCCTCAAACAGACAAGAAATTTCGTTTGTAAAACTTCTACCCAACACAATAAGCGGAATAAAATGAACATAAACCGACAACATGAAAAAGGTATAACTCACCACAACATCACATGGACAGATGAACGCTCGTTGGGCACCATATATCCCTCACCAACTACAAACCACCTTTCCTTAGATAATGTGATGAACTTATATCCATAATGTTGCTGAGTAGTTAATATTCTCAACTCCTGTCGGAACAGCTGAAATTCATAAACCTTCCTCACGCTAAGAAAATACCCACAAGCAGCAGAAATCCATTAATTAATGCGTCTGAAGCTTATGTATTTACTCCCAACGATGACATTGCAGATCAAATGAGATAAACATGTCACTGATTTCAAAATAACACATCAATGAACTATAATTCAAGGATTCTGCACACAACAAAGTTGTGTATGAAAATTGACTTCAAGCTTTATTTTTTCCCAGGCACTTATAATCCATCCACCAAAGAACGGGTTTTTTGTTAATGCGAAGACAATACTCCTGTATTTCCTGATGTGTTGCACTCACTGACAATCTGGCAGATTTTTCCAACTGTGCACAGAAATGATTGTAAATAATTGAAAAGGCTGTTTTATACTACTGAGATTAACATTTATCAAGTGTATGTATAATCTCCAGCGAACATGTAAAGCATATCTTGCTACTGCCTGTAAATTGTGATTGAATTATATGGTTCTATTTCTGTAAGAATTAGATGGTGCCTGTAAACTGGCGTCCCTCATGTACTGTACTATGAGAATAAAGTTATCTATTTATTAAATAAATTTCAGTACCTACGATTTTCAGTCAGTTAACAGCAGGTTGATATGCATCACCAATGGAGACATAAAATAGGAAATACTTCAGGTGGCAACATAGTAATTCTTACGTGTAAATAAACACACAACTTTCAAAAGTAGTCTAATTTACCTGTGAAACACGCCTTTCTGAAATATCACCAACAAGTGTCTGCAGGAACACCGACAAGTCTGGAACGTCATACAAGTGCATTTGCATGCACGCAGATCCACCTCTACTTGCCTCCCATTTTCTTCCAAGGAGATATAATCAAAAGCTTAAAACTGAAAAGAAGTCCATCGTCACTTTTCATAATCAGCGATCACCTTCCTCGCAGCGTATGGCGTCAGTAGGCGTAAAATTGGTGTTATACGTTTTGAGCATGAATGCTTGCAGCAACGCGATCGAGCAATCATCGACTCCTACTCAAGCCAAAAGTGCATTTAAAAGCAACGTAAGCGTACTTAAATCTGTCGTCCCCTGTTGTTTTGCTTCGAATATGCACATAGTGAGTGCAGGACAACTACAGTGTTAGCATTAAATGACTTCCTCACTTTTTGAAATTCTACTAATGAATTCTCAAATTCCTCCCAGCTAAAGAAACGCCTTCCCAGTATTACTTCACCGAAAATTCCACTGACGTCTGCAGTGCTCTCACTCGCATTGCCTACCTGCAATAAACTAAAAAGGCGTTGTCAGTTAGTATCCATCTGTCTCGCAACTGTTTAAATATAAATTCCGTAGAAAAAGCAATATTGAAATACATCACTGAGCAATATCCATCAACAAAATGCTACACGTATAACCTAAAATAGAGAGAAGCCAAAGAACTCACGGGTTCCTTGACATCGCCAGCAACCGATAGGCCAACAAACCCAGTGTATGATAAACCAAGCCTTGTACATGCACAAAATAAGTAAAAGAAAACGTTAGAATACTCAAATTTTACATTTATTTTCATCAAATATGCTGGCAAACAACGCATACTTCAACCACATAAGCCTGCACACGATATCACCTAACAAGGACAAATTAAATATCAAATAAGCCGCCACTGTTCCAGCCAATGAAAGACGAGAAAACCTGAGGCGCGGAAAATTTAACACGTCATAGCCTACATCCTCACCCGGTAATTCACACGTTGTGAACTATTTCTGCTATAGTCATAATAAGGGTTTCATATGAATTCTTTCAACACCTGAGTTTCCACTTGTTATTGTATGATAATTTGAAGCTCTTTTCTAGTAATTGGATGTGATTCCCCGTCACAGTACAGGTCGCTTATGATAATTCTGCCTTTGTTCAAAACTCCTTTTCAAGCGAGTAATTTTGCCGTTGTAATCCGTAGTCGATACTCACTTCTCCTATTTGTTCCATGTCCTCTGAGTCAATTTGGATTTTATAATCCCCATACTGTCTGTTTCACTTGAAAGCTGACTGACGCCTTTCAAATGAAAAAATGTCAGGAGTTTTTCAGGGAATCCCCCAAGAAGCAACTCAGTATATCTAGCCACATTGACATATACAAGCTGAGTATCTGTGGTGCGTATATAAGTTAACTGTGCCACTTTTACTAAAGTCTGTCGACAAACTTTATCTGTTAGTCTCTGCTAGAAACAAGTTTAACGATCCCTAAGCAGCCCAAGTTACATGAATACTATATCCAAAATTGAATATGTTTGTGGCGGTACGTTCAACGTTTGCGTTACATTTTAGCTTGATTCGCTATATATTTCTTTTTTAACTGTAAGACTCGCACAAGTGTTTCTCCAGATCCATAAATTTAACCAATAACTCTTTCACTAATTAGTTATGGTTAGTCATACAAAATAGCCACGGACTCAGTCACCTGTCAACGTGATGACTAATAGTATAAATATGCTCGCAACGACGAGCAGCACAACTCCCACAAAGTATGGAAGTGAGGCACACAGCTTGCCAATACGCCGCAAGCGTCGAGCTGCCGGTTCACTACCATCTACTGTGGCTGAAACTGAGGGCGAAAACTTGCTGACAAACAGCAGTAGCATCGCTTCTACAAACTCAGCACCTGATCCTGACATAAGCCTCTTCACTTCACCCTATGTACGTGTCACAAAACTTCAGATTCCAAGTCCAGCTCCAACACTTACTTCAGAAATAGAACGACTAAAGCTGTCTGTAGAAGAACTGAAGACTGAGATGCGGGACGTAAGGTGTAGAAAAGATATGAATGCAGGATTTTCAGAAGATTTGGCCAACTTATCTGAACTATCAACACAGGTTGGTGATATAAAATCACAGGTCTGTGAACTTGCCCCTCTGAACATCTTGACAAAGACCACAAACCCTGGCGAACTTGACACAGAATCAGTATCTAAGATAGACACCTTGATAAACTTCATCACAACAGAGGTTATCAAAAGACTTGATACTAAACTAAGTGTGATTGTCTACAATATACCGGATAATGAGGGGTTGAAAAAGGTTCAAAGCATCTTACTTAGTGCGGCGAAAATGCCTAACTGCCAAACAAAATGTCACAGACTGAAGAAGAGTCAGCACGACCACTGCTGTCCTATACGCCTTCAGTTCGAAACGCAGACAGAGGCTAAAAAATTCACCAACACACAACGTATCCTATTACAGGACACAAGCTACAAACAGATAAAAGTTGTAGCAGATAAGACAGTGATTGAAAGGCGTGCTTACAATCACCTTAGTAAACCAAATGGCAAGACACCTCAAGCCACTAAAATAGATATACACACTACCAACACGGCAGAACTCATAGCCTCCCCCCTCTCTAATCCCACAAAAATAGCTCCAGAGAAAACGAAACCAAACGAAAGACTTGTGAGCTATAGTCTTACTCCTAAAGTAACCTCTCCTCCCTCTACGGTGGATCTAGATATGTCTATGGACAGCCATAAGATGGTAATCAATCCCTCTTGTAAGCTGACAACATCCTCTCTTAACCAAAACGTGACAACGCAAATGGAGCTCGGTAACAAAACATGCCGAAATACGCCACTTGTTGCGAAGAATCCACAACATATTCGGACTCCCAAGAATATCTCACGCTTTAAGGTAAATAATATTCAAAACCGTGCTAGCAACCAAACTAAAAACAAAAATAAGGACATAGAGTCCAAGGACAACAACGACACAACCTACTTGCATACTGTGCCAAGTCACACTGGTAGCTGGTGTAGTGACGCTATCACGCAAAGTAGTATAGGTGACGACACTCGAAGCTCAGCCACCAGGTACTCAGGGTCTACAAAGCATGACACACAAACTAACTTTGGCAGATTATACGGAACAAGCCTTCTGGGAAACAAACCACAGTGCAGCTACGCATATAACGACACCCATGTAAGGTCTCTTGGAATGTCCACACACAATAGGCAGATTAACAAGTCATGGGCATCACAAGGAACCAAAGATTTTTTATCCAACACATCCCTGTCAGCGCTAACCAAACAGCTGGTGGGGATGTTAACCCTTCTGAACCCGTACCACTAACGTCGGCACCCTATCGGGAAGAAAACATACATGGGCTAGTACACACGGAACTATTAGTCACATCCAAAGACTGTACAAGCATATGCCAAACAAAAACCTCAACCCAAGTCTCCAACCTACCCAAGCCTAGAACCACGTCATTGTATAGTTTATCTAATAATCAAACCCATTACCCACTAAAAAAACGGATAGTAACTTGACAGACATAGGTGGACAAACTAGTTGCAACACAGGGTTGATATGCCACGCGGAAACAGCGGATGCCGACCCACACTTGAACCTTATTGACGAGCTTAAACACTTCAAACACTACTTCAAATCTCAACTCTACTTAATAAGCCTCGAAGGGTACATACACTTTCGCTGTGACAGGAAGAGTGGTAAAGGAGGAGGCTGCCTAATGTACTTCCTGAACACACCTACTGTATTACAGCTAGAAAATAAGGAACTCAATGATATGCACGACACCCTATGGGTCAATGTACACTTCAAAAGTGCTACACTACTAATAGGATGTATCTACAGAGCACCTGGCACCTTTAGTGATTACGAGACACAACTTATAAATGTACTGGAGCAAGTATCCACTCTTCCATACGAGCATAAGATGATATGTGGAGACTTCAACCTACCCGAAATCAACTGGGACTTATTAAAAGGGCCAACTAAATATGACAAGCTCTTAGGGACACTGGACATTTTCGGCTGGAAACAAACCGTCACTATCCCTACAAGAGGTGACAATGTACTAGACTTAATATTCTGTCACGATATAAGCCCCCTCTCAATCTTAGTGGGTTCTAAGTTTTCAGGTAGTGACCACAAAACAGTAATGTGTGCTCTGCCACTTCCACTGAATAGCAATGCAGCTCATACCTCCACTTCACAACAAGTACTATATAGGAACTATAGTAAGGCAAACTGGACCTTAGTAGAATCAGTGCTAAGATCCTCCGAATGGAGCGAGTACTTCACTACTGATGACCTCTCGTGAGCTTAGAGGATCTTCTACCATAACTCCAACACATGCTTAGATGCTGTGATACCACTCCAAACACTTGAGCTTTCCCCACATAGGAAGTCATTCATAAAACCAAAGGATCGTATGAAACTGAAGAAACTCTCTACAAGTTAGTTCAAACACCACGACTTTGACACACTAGGTTTAATACTTAACACCCCTAGTTCCATCTCACAAGCTCAAAATTTCCGTATGAGAAATGAAGAACGCATCGCAGTAGCCAGTCCTGCTAGAGTGTATGCACTCACGGAAATCTTAAAGAAGCGAATGAATCGCAAAAATCACAGCATTTCCCTCCTCATAGACAAAGATAGGCTATGTACTAATTCCGCAGACATGTGTGAATTATTTAACTCAACTTTTGCAGGTAACTACCTTAAGCCCACAGTCCAGTCACTCAATATACACCCTGATACTAATGTGGCACAAACTCCCCCATCTCCACACACACCAAACTTAATTAGTACTGTTGAATTTAACTATACTAACATTAAACAAACTATAAGAACCCTAAAATGCTCAAAAGGTTTCGGTACTGACGGCATATCATCGTATTTTTATAAATATGGTGGCCCTGACATTCCCTTACTACTGCTTAAAATATTTACAATGTCCTTAGAAACCCAAACTTACCCTGATGTGTGGAAAACAACGTTTATTATGCCTAAACACAAATCTGGCTCGAAAACAGACGTCAGTAACTACAGGCCGATCAATATCACACCTATCGCATCTAGAATTATGGAGAGACTAGTTAAAGACAACCTAATGAAGCATATGCTTAGTTGCAACATTATAAGTCCGAACCAACATGGATTCCTAAAATCCAGATCTTCTTTAACATGCCACTTAGACTTCTTTAACTTTGTGACCAGCAGTCGTGACAGACGACAACTAGTACTTGTCATCTACTTTGACATCTCAAAGGCATTTGACCGTGTTGACCATTTACTACTAGTGCATAAGCTGAAATCCTTAGGAATACGTGACCCACTATTAGGATGGCTTAAATCATTCCTTAACAATAGATCCCAAATAGTTAAACTCGGATCTATAACTTCGAAACCTAGCCCAATCACTTCTGGTGTAGTACAAGGTAGTGTCATTGGACCCCTTCTATTTACCCTATATATTAACGACATATGCGCTTGCCTTTCTCATGGGAAACCATTCATCTTTGCAGATGACCTCAAAGTAGCTTATACATTCCAATCCGATGACCTAGGGTACTTCCAGAATGTTATACAAAAAGAACTAGATAAAGTGACTGCTTGGTCGTCTTTATGGAACCTCCAATTTAACCTGAACAAATGTGGCTGGATCTGCTTCGGTGCACCCTCAGTCGACATAAAGTTAACGCTTCAATCGGCTAACCTAACCAAACTCCAAAGTGTCGTTGACCTAGGTCTGAGGTACTCGAGTAACCTAACATTCTCTGAGCAAGTGGCATCACAGACTCAAAAGTCGAGGATGCTCTTAGGATGCATACTCAGGAACTTTCACGACAATGAAGCAAAGCTCATTCTGTACAAAACCTGTGTGAGGCCACTACTAGAATACTGTCCATTTATTATTAGCAGCACTCACACACGTGAAAAGCTAAGAATAGATAGTATCCAACGATATTTTACATCGAAACTACTTGGCTACGAATGTAAGAAAGACTACATCTCACGATGCATGATTCTACAACTTGACCCACTCTGGACAAGACGACTAATTATAAACCTAGTATTCTTCTTTAAGGTCCTACACAGAATATCATTCTCGGACATTAAGGACATACAATTCGCGCAAGAAGGCTCTTACGATCTGCGTAACCAAAATTGCACAGTGACAATAAAAGCCTTTAAGTCAACACTCCGCGAAAACTTCTTCACAGTCATGTATTCTAAAATATGGAACAATCTACCCCTAGAAGTCAGGAACTGCGATACAGTTCTAAGTTTCAAACGCTCTCTGTACACACTATTTCACTCTACCGACTATATAAATAAACTATTTATTCCTAGAACGAATCAACTATTAGTCTACTACAGTACCTAAACGCGCTTAAATACCCTTACTTCTCTAAAGACTATAAATAAACTAGTAGCATAAATGCATAAAAAGACATAGTAGAAACAAGTTTTTGTTCATCAAATTACAATGTACAACGAATATAAACAAATGTTTTTGACGCCACATACTTTTTCTTTGTCCTCTGGTACATTTCTGTTGTATTTACTTTGTAGTACAAGTTGCATTGATCTACATTCCGACTGAAGCTGAGAAACAATTGAAGTCACTTACTCATATAATATCCCTCAAGGTTTGGCTAGTAATGACTCAGTATCCTTGATGAAATCCACTGTCACCATAACAAGACGCTGTACAGCATCTTGTACAAGCATTGTCAACGATCTGAAATGGTTTCTGTATAGCTTTCTACGCGTTTATCAACTTACTCGTACGGAACAACCATGCTGTGACAAATGGCGGGCTATGGGTGACTTGAGTGCAGTAAAACAAATCTGCTTTAAATTGACCAATATTAATCTGCATTCAGTTGAATTCACATCTGGTATTACTTGCAAAATAATGATGTCAAAATCATAAAAATTAATCACTCATTTTAAATTAATACACAATTTGAACATAAAACAAGATACGATGCCGCACACAACAAAGTTATATGGAGGAATTGACTTCAAGCTTTATTTTTTTCCCAAATATTTGTAAATTATCCGACACATATTTGGGTTTTCTCCTAATGCGAAGACAATATTTCTATATTTCTTTATGTGATCCATTGAACGACTAACTATCAGAATGTGCTCACTAACTGATGTCAGAGAGGACTGCAACCATGTAATTTCACTATAAATCAAATTCATGTAATTTAAATAATACTTATCCATGCCTGTACAACCGGTGTGTCCTACATTGATAGGAAAAATATATATTATTATTAAGATTTATATGAAAGGTTCATATTTATTATAAGACAACATTAGTTTGTTTACGTATTAAGAAAATGGTGCATTTGTGCGATTACTTCTCCCGCTTTGAGATGCGCACGAGTCGCGGGATCCTTTCCATCGTTGACACTTATGCAGCACATGATTAACTAAAAAAGGTGGAAGAGTCAACAAAAATAGAATTATGCACACAATATTACAGGATAAATTATGGCAGTGCTTATGTCCTAATTTCAGTACAGACAAACGCTTATGAGTCTAGAATTCTGTTGTACAAGGTTTGTGTACGTCCTTTATTTGATTACTGTTCATTCATGTATAGTAATATACGTATAGAGGACAAATTGAAAGTCGAGGGAGTGCAGAGGTACTTCACGTTAAAATTACTCGGAACCGAAAATGGTGCGAACCACTCCACTAGATGTAATACCCTAGGACTAGAAACACTATGGCTAAGACGCCTGAGACTAAACTTAACACTTTACTATAAGCTTCTAAACCACTCAGTTTTTACCTCTATTAATGGCACTTGACTTTCAAATGACAATGGCTACAAACTAAGACACACTAAGGGTACAGTAGCTATCGAACAATGTAAAACAGCCACCAGGCAAAAGTTTTACTTGATCAGGTATGCACAGATTTGGAATAAACTACCAATGGAAATGCGTCAAGCAAATACATCGGCCTCCTTCGAAAGGGTGCTTAAAGACAAACTACAAGAGTTCTCAAACGATAGTAGTTCTAGTTCCTATCTGAGAGCCTCCAAAATTGTAGCTCTATTTAATGTATAAGCTTAAATACTACACCTGTTGTTTTTTGCCTTCATTTATAATTTTAGATAAAACATTAACGGTTAAGATACGTACCCTCAAACAGACAAGAAATTTCGTTTGTAAAACTTCTACCCAACACAATAAGCGGAATAAAATGAACATAAACCGACAACATGAAAAAGGTATAACTCACCACAACATCACATGGACAGATGTACGCTCGTTGGGCACCATATATCCCTCACCAACTACAAACCACCTTTCCTTAGATAATGTGATGAACTTATATCCATAATGTTGCTGAGTAGTTAATATTCTCAACTCCTGTCGGAACAGCTGAAATTCATAAACCTTCCTCACGCTAAGAAAATACCCACAAGCAGCAGAAATCCATTAATTAATGCGTCTGAAGCTTATGTATTTACTCCCAACGATGACATTGCAGATCAAATGAGATAAACATGTCACTGATTTCAAAATAACACATCAATGAACTATAATTCAAGGATTCTGCACACAACAAAGTTGTGTATGAAAATTGACTTCAAGCTTTATTTTTTCCCAGGCACTTATAATCCATCCACCAAAGAACGGGTTTTTTGTTAATGCGAAGACAATACTCCTGTATTTCCTGATGTGTTGCACTCACTGACAATCTGGCAGATTTTTCCAACTGTGCACAGAAATGATTGTAAATAATTGAAAAGGCTGTTTTATACTACTGAGATTAACATTTATCAAGTGTATGTATAATCTCCAGCGAACATGTAAAGCATATCTTGCTACTGCCTGTAAATTGTGATTGAATTATATGGTTCTATTTCTGTAAGAATTAGATGGTGCCTGTAAACTGGCGTCCCTCATGTACTGTACTATGAGAATAAAGTTATCTATTTATTAAATAAATTTCAGTACCTACGATTTTCAGTCAGTTAACAGCAGGTTGATATGCATCACCAATGGAGACATAAAATAGGAAATACTTCAGGTGGCAACATAGTAATTCTTACGTGTAAATAAACACACAACTTTCAAAAGTAGTCTAATTTACCTGTGAAACACGCCTTTCTGAAATATCACCAACAAGTGTCTGCAGGAACACCGACAAGTCTGGAACGTCATACAAGTGCATTTGCATGCACGCAGATCCACCTCTACTTGCCTCCCATTTTCTTCCAAGGAGATATAATCAAAAGCTTAAAACTGAAAAGAAGTCCATCGTCACTTTTCATAATCAGCGATCACCTTCCTCGCAGCGTATGGCGTCAGTAGGCGTAAAATTGGTGTTATACGTTTTGAGCATGAATGCTTGCAGCAACGCGATCGAGCAATCATCGACTCCTACTCAAGCCAAAAGTGCATTTAAAAGCAACGTAAGCGTACTTAAATCTGTCGTCCCCTGTTGTTTTGCTTCGAATATGCACATAGTGAGTGCAGGACAACTACAGTGTTAGCATTAAATGACTTCCTCACTTTTTGAAATTCTACTAATGAATTCTCAAATTCCTCCCAGCTAAAGAAACGCCTTCCCAGTATTACTTCACCGAAAATTCCACTGACGTCTGCAGTGCTCTCACTCGCATTGCCTACCTGCAATAAACTAAAAAGGCGTTGTCAGTTAGTATCCATCTGTCTCGCAACTGTTTAAATATAAATTCCGTAGAAAAAGCAATATTGAAATACATCACTGAGCAATATCCATCAACAAAATGCTACACGTATAACCTAAAATAGAGAGAAGCCAAAGAACTCACGGGTTCCTTGACATCGCCAGCAACCGATAGGCCAACAAACCCAGTGTATGATAAACCAAGCCTTGTACATGCACAAAATAAGTAAAAGAAAACGTTAGAATACTCAAATTTTACATTTATTTTCATCAAATATGCTGGCAAACAACGCATACTTCAACCACATAAGCCTGCACACGATATCACCTAACAAGGACAAATTAAATATCAAATAAGCCGCCACTGTTCCAGCCAATGAAAGACGAGAAAACCTGAGGCGCGGAAAATTTAACACGTCATAGCCTACATCCTCACCCGGTAATTCACACGTTGTGAACTATTTCTGCTATAGTCATAATAAGGGTTTCATATGAATTCTTTCAACACCTGAGTTTCCACTTGTTATTGTATGATAATTTGAAGCTCTTTTCTAGTAATTGGATGTGATTCCCCGTCACAGTACAGGTCGCTTATGATAATTCTGCCTTTGTTCAAAACTCCTTTTCAAGCGAGTAATTTTGCCGTTGTAATCCGTAGTCGATACTCACTTCTCCTATTTGTTCCATGTCCTCTGAGTCAATTTGGATTTTATAATCCCCATACTGTCTGTTTCACTTGAAAGCTGACTGACGCCTTTCAAATGAAAAAATGTCAGGAGTTTTTCAGGGAATCCCCCAAGAAGCAACTCAGTATATCTAGCCACATTGACATATACAAGCTGAGTATCTGTGGTGCGTATATAAGTTAACTGTGCCACTTTTACTAAAGTCTGTCGACAAACTTTATCTGTTAGTCTCTGCTAGAAACAAGTTTAACGATCCCTAAGCAGCCCAAGTTACATGAATACTATATCCAAAATTGAATGTGTTTGTCCGTCCTGTAATCCATGAGGTCATTACTCTTGACGAAACGGTAAAGTTATGAGCCGTGTTTAGTTGGTTTCCTCGGGTCAAAATCTACTTCTATTCCACACCATCTTCCGGACCTATTGTCACCGCTTTTCTCGCAGAGGTGTGTCACTGCTATTAACATTAGGTGGATGTCTGATCACCTGGTATGTTCATGCTTGTTCCGTTTCCATTGAAGGTTGCATCCCATAATGTGATCAGTTTGCTCCCTGTTCAGAAGAAGAATGGGACTGTTGTGCTGCAGGTATTCTGTTCCTGCACGAATCATCTTTCCATATTCTCTTGGAATTCAGCCAAATATCCACAATATCCACACATCCACACTTAACAAGGATTGTATTTTGTCACTTGGAACCATATACAGTATTCACTTGGTGGAATCTTCTGATACCCCTTCTAAACACATGGAAATGAGGATCTGATCCCTAGGCAGTACTATTAAAGGAAAGTCTGACATTTGATTTTGCATTACATAGCTGTTTATCGTTGTTTTTGATACTTCGATAATACAACAATCTTTTTTATATGCTCAAGACTTTTTTTCGGAAATTGGGAAATTCTTATTTCTGTAATGGTTAAATCTGTCAAACGTGTGGGTGCCGTCAAGAGACTGAGATCTAATGCTCATCAACCATCTGAAGGCCTCAGTTCCGTAGACGATTCTACACTTTTGACACCAGAAACACCCAAGGTTATGGTATTTGATATCATAGTACCAGATAATGCGACTCCTAGCAAAAACGATTTGCTGACACTTCAAAATCAATAGCAGACCTGCAGAGCAAGTTTGACAACATTATGACCCTCACGCAACTGTGTGACCCATCTTAAAACACCTGTCTAGGAACATTTATCAAATCCGAATTTATAATTGACTATTTTGCTGAGGAAGCTGTTAAGAGGATTATGTCTCCACATAACGTCTTGGCTTATAACATTCCATACCAAACTTAAAACTTCATGTCTAAAGGTTTATAATGTGTCGTTGACAGAATGTCAGGTTTTGCGTCTTCGTAAAAAGTCTGCAAACCATCTATGTCCCTGCTTTTCAAGTTTAGGTCTACTGAGGAATCTAGGAATTTTCTGAAGTCTGGTAAGATAAAAGGCTCTTCAACACCATACACTAATATTACGGTTGCACCTGATTTAACGCCATGCCAAAGACGATGCTGCTCAGGAACAATGAGTGCTTATAACCCTAACAGGGCAACTGTAGATGACGTTCTATGCAGTATTCCGTCGGGTGATATACCTGATGACCGCATGCATCAGAAATTCACGCAGGCACCGACAGATATTAGCCAGGTATTACATAAAGACACTGATGCTGAAACTGAAATGGTGGACATAGATGAATC
Source organism: Trichobilharzia szidati (assembly GCA_944472155.2). Lineage (NCBI taxonomy): Eukaryota > Metazoa > Platyhelminthes > Trematoda > Strigeidida > Schistosomatidae > Trichobilharzia > Trichobilharzia szidati. The sequence continues at coordinate 9,469,510 of OX235279.1, forward strand.
AGCAGAATATAATGTTGAAATACATCGTCCGCACACTGACATAAACGTCAAACATCCAAATCCAGCCCACTGATGTTCCACCCACCTCCTTATAAGTCAGTTACTCCTCAGTTTAACAATCGATCCACTAAGAAGTACCAGTCAAATGTAGCTACCCAAGTTAGCAAGTTCTCTAGGTGTTATGACAAGAGTCCTACTTCCATTAAGAAAACTAAAGTACCAGAGATGTTCAAGCAACAGAAAGCCTACATAGCATGTGCTGGCTGCCCTGTTAGCCATCATCAACCAGCTAAACTAAGAAAGGGGAAACTGAAGTATATAAATTAAATTCTGAACCCAGAGCACGAAAGCCTTTCGATATGATAGAGACACAAGCATCTCTAAGCCACCTTTCTAACAGAAAGTCACTTCTGAAAGACCAAGCTCCTAGTGGTAGGTCCAATTGGTATCAAGCGGGAAGGCAATTATATCCAACCACTACTTCTAGACAAACAACATGGCGTGGTAATCGGTGTTATTCTGCTCATCCACTACGCAGACCCGTTGTGAGCCAGCTCCCTTTGAATACTCTATCAAATGAAAGTTATAGAAAATCCCCTAAACATCCGCTACTGACTGCATTCGATAAGCCAAATGAGCCCACAGAACCCATTCATACATCTTATATATTTAGTGGGGAGCCGATGTGCCGATATCTACACAAAACTCGCTATGATCTGTTAACTACCCTAACCAGATACCAAGACTTCATACCTATTCCGGCAACAAATCACCGGATACTCATATCAATTATACCTTTCACAACAACACTGCCCCTACTAGCCACTTCGAACGGGATTTTCACCAGCGTCAGCTAACAAACATACCTAGCATCATGCATATGGCACGCATGATATCTGATCAATTCCTTGCTGGCATAACGAGCGGTCTACAGCTAGAACAAGGCATATTTCCCAGGAGATAGCTGACATAGTGTTGACACCAAACGCGGATACTAATATCTCTAAAATACTAATGTCTGATTATCACACAGGTGTTCCTCACTGCATACCCTATCCAAACGACAGACCATCCCTGACTTCCACCTCACAAACCTGCCTGAAGTCTTTCTATGATCCTAAGATATTGGTGAATGAGTCTAAAAGCCTGTATATAGAGGATACTCATGGATTATTTTTTCAAGATGTTGTCCACTCACTGAAACCACATAACCAGTGTTTATTTATTATCCTAGTAAACACAAGATCAGTTCTAAACAAACACTTAATACTAAGGACGTTAGCTTCTATATGCAGACCGTCATTGATTATGGTAACTGTAGCCTGGTGCACAAGATGGAATCTCTAGTGTCAACCTAAGAATTGTTAACTACAACCTCTTTCGAAGGGACAGACAGACAGGCCGTGGGGGTGGAGCACTTATTTGCTGCGAACAATCCATGTGTGCAACCTAGTTCAGTAACCCAATTCTGTCACAGCTCAGTGACTCTATCTGGGCTGAAATGAAAGTTGTCAGAAGTAAACCAATACTCGCGGGTTGTAAATACCGACCCCCTTAATCCAGCAAGGAGTTTGATAATATACTCAGCAACATTTTGAACGCTACAGGCAATCTTCCCTTCAGTCATATAATTATCGGGGGTGATTTCAACGTGCCGGAGGTATCATGGCCTTCACTCCAAGGACCCCAAAGGTATGATAATCTCCTGAATTCCATTGTCACAGGAGGGTGGATACAACACATAAATTCACCCACTAGATCCGCAAACATCCTAGACCTTATTTTCACGAACAACATAAAACCATCTACAGTACATGTGGGACATGAATTTCCAGGTAGTGACCATAAAATAGTAGTGTGTTCTTTTAACATATTTCCTGAAACAAAACGCAAAGATGAAGCTGGCCAGACACCTATGAGATTGTACACACATGCTGACTGGGAATTGTATCAGCACCTAATTAGATGCTCTAATTGGGACTCGTACTTTTCGAACGAGTCCCTAGAGGCAATTCTTAACAATTTTTATCACAATATTAACCCAACTTATGACGTTATTGCACCTGAGAAGATTCTTAGCTTCAAATTTCCCCTAAGCGATAATATTCCGACATCGTTAAGAAGAAGCTTACGAAATTATTATTATTGTTCCCTTGGGTTCCTAGTGGAACATAGGGCTTCAACTGCACGTCTCCACTTGCTTCTGTCTTCTGATGTACTTTTCACCTCTCCTCTATTAGCTTCCAGGTGTCCGTTGAGAGCCATTCCTTGTCTTGTTTCTTCTCTCTTCCTAAAACCGTTGAACACGTTTCGTTGAAAATCACCTTCAAAGAGTTCCAATGGTCTTCCACGGATGATTCCTCAGTGGTGCCACGTAGTGCTTCCTGCTTTGCTCTGACAGTTGCAGCGAAAGTGTCCTGTGTGATTGTGTCCTTCAGCTTTTGCGTGTTGAACTTGCATTGTGGCCTATCCCCAGGTATCCTCGAGGCTTTCAGCTTCACCTTGAAAGTCCCTTGTACTAGATAGTGGTCTGAACCCACATCTGCTCCTCTCCTCGATCCAGTGTCCAGTAGGCTCCGTCTCCACTTCCCTGAGATTGAAATGAAGTCTATTTGGTTTTTGGTGTGTCCATCTGGTGAAATCCATGTCGCCTTGTGTATATCCCTGTGTTTGAACACACTGCCACCAATCACCAGATCATTGAAGGCACAAAAGTCTGAGAAGAGTTCACCATTTTCGTTCATTTCACCGAGGGCCTCACGGCCCATGGTGAGTTCTCTTCCTGTATTGTCTCCTCCCAGTTTCGCAATCATATCACCCATAAGGATTCTGATATAACCATTTGGAGCGTTTTCTGTAGGAATCCTCCTTCTTTTCTTGTTCTGAGACGTTTGTAGGAACATAGCATTGAATGATTGTAACCTTTTTTCCTTTTGAGTTGAACCTGGCTGTCATTATCCTGGAGGAGATTGATTCCCACTGCATGAGAGCTTTAGCCGCTGTTGGTGACATCATGATGGCTACTCCCTTGTCGTGCTCGTGATTGTCCTCTGGGTGACCGGAGTAGATTATTGTCTCTCCAGTTGAGAGTTGGCTCCTTCCACATCCGTTCCATCTGCTCTCGCAGATTCTCGACACTTCTATTCCATATCTTCTGATTTCTGTGGCTACCCGAGCAGCCTTTCCAGCTTCGTACATTGTACGAGCATTCCATGTCCCCATCCTTATTTTTGCTTTCATCGAAAGAAGGCACATAGGCTTACTGGCCTCCCGAAGGCTTTCACCAGCCTGCGTCATTCCGTTTCCCCGATTCCAGTGAAAAATAAGGTTATTGTTTATAATTTTAGTATTTTTAATATATTTATGCGTTGAAGTTTCTGTAGCAATTTGGTTAAGTTTTGAGGATGGAGTTGCTAGCACCACGCTCCAACCCTCCCTCTTTATCTGGGCTTGGGACCGGCTAGAAAACTAGCGAGCTAGTAATCTAAGCGAGGCTGAAGTCTGCAAAAGCACTCAATAAAATACTACAGATATCATGAAATATCGTCAATAATTGCTATAACGTGCTTCTCACCAGAATTCAAGAGTTGAAAAATATAAGCCTCAGAAACAAGGAGACGCGGACCAATCAGGCACCGCATAACTCAAAAGAAATAGCCAAACCTTTCGAAAGTAGATTAACAAACTCCAAAACAGCCCATCCAAATTAATATACTTAGACGGCATTGCTTACGAGAGTATCGAGGTGATATATGAACTGTTTAGCAAGCACTTCGCCAGTCTATGCACTCTGGAGAACGATCAGGTCATGGATTTCCCGCGTAAAACAGACGAATTTCTAAGTGATATACTTTTCACCACGGAAGAGATCGATAAAGCTATCTCAAATCTTAGGCTTAGTAAAACTGTAGTGAGAGATGGTTGCTAGCCAAGTTGGTTGACAGTAATTGAGGTCAATGTTAGTCATGTGAAAACAAGGTCAAGATGGACAGGCGGATACATTTAACATATATATGAACTGGCACAGCCACAAGAGATGCAAGGTTAACTTTGTGTGAGAAACAACCAATCAACAGACTGTATTTTCTACTAGCATTAACCTACAATAATGTACATCAAAATCTATTAATATGTGTGGCCCTTGTCTTCTGTTGTTAAAAAACTATATATATCTTCTCCCATTCTGCTGAAAAACGGTGGTAATGACATGAATTTACTCCTACTCAAGTTATACTCAATTTCACCAAGCGATGGGACATATCATACCTGCTGGAAGAAGTCTTGTATTGTGCCTATCCATAAATACGGGTCTACAGCTTATATCAACAACTGCCGCCCCATCAACATCACGTCTGTAGTTTTACGTGTAATGGAAAAGATAGTAAAGACTCAAGTCATTCAGTACTTGCTGTCAAATGACCTACTATCCCCATCCCAATACGGTTTCTTAAGCAGAAGGTCGTGCATTACTTGCCATTCAGATTATTTTTACCACATTACAAAATGCATTGATAACAGGCGTTCGGTAACAACATTATTTCTCGACGTCAGCAAGGCCTTCAATAAAGTCCCACACGTCAGACTCCTAACAAAACTCCAATCCTACGGAATAACCGGAAAACTTCTCAAATGGATAAATTCTTTTCTCACAGAAAGAGAGCAATTAGTCAAAATCAACCGCCAGCTGTCTTCATCAAAGCCGATAACTAGTGGTGTAATACAGGGTAGCGTTCTTTGCCCTATTTCCTCTTATTTATAAATGACACAGTCTCTGTGATCAAGTATGGCAAGCAGATGATCTCAAGATAGCATATGATTATGGGTACGATGGTATAAGCGTCGAAAGCAAGCTCCAACATGACTTAAACAATCTAGGCGATTGGAACGAAAAGTGGCAAATGACTTTCAACGCGGACAAGTGCGGTATAACCCACCTTGGACGTGGGAGACCGAGAATGTGCCTATATATGTACGGTAAGCTCCTCTAAAACTGAGCACAGTCACCGATCTCGGTATAACACACTCGGATTTGACCTTTTCGGAACATGCAAATAAGGTAGTGCCTGGCTGTAAACGACTTACTTGTACTGCGTAACTTTTACATCCAAGAAGCAAGATTAGCTATATATGAGACATGTATCCGCCCCATACTTGAATATTTTGCTCTCCTATTTAGTAACCTAAGGTCTATAGACCGAAAAATATCGAAAGTGTCCAGAGATCCCTCACGAAACGTGCAATAGGGTTTGACCAACAAGTGGGATGTGTATATGACTGATTTCAGAACCCCTGTGGTTAAGGAGAGTGAGATGCAACTTAAATCTACTCTTCAAAGTCATTAGGAAACACAGTTACAGTGACTGATCCATACCGCGGACAAATATTAAATCATATGAGCTGCGAAACCACGAATAACTTTTGAAGGTGGCTACCCACAGAAAATCTATTCAGGCAAAATTTTTCGCCATTAAATATTGCACTCTTTGGAATCAACTACCACCTGAAATTATATGTTGTCAAAACCCCAATGGCCTCAAATGGAGTCTAGAAATACACATTGACATGTCCACCCTAGCTCGTCTAAAAGACCAAAACTGTTGGTAGAATAGCAAATGAAAGCCAGTCCAGTCTTCAGTGTAGTCAATTACTTATAACTCGACTCTGCTACTTAAGCAGTGAATGCTTAACTAATCTACTGATTTTCTATTCTCTATGATCTTCAATGGTAGACGTTAAATGTCACGTTCTAGAACAGCTGTTAAAATTTCACTTGGAAATTTTTTGTCAATAATTTTTAATAAAATTGTGTTATATGTCATCTGGATTGATCAGAATTCCCATTTTCTGGCCAGTTATTTTGGTGTCCGCGTCCTGTAATCTGACTGCGACACCCCCTAGCATATCGGTTGCAACGATCAGTGTTTCAGGTGAACTGTAGCAAAATATCGCTATAATAAGAAAGATAGGATAGTTGAAGGGTAATGTCATCTACACAAATAGTCTAATTTATTTAGATGCTGCACCTTTCGGCATGGTATCATTAAATTGAGACTTCACATCTCAGGATATTAATTCAGCCTATTTTCGTGTGAAGAAGAGTCCTTTTTGACAAAAGAATTCTATCAGTACTTGGAAATCACCTGTAAATGCTAACAGAACCTCCTGTGGGAATAGAAGTAATCATGTAGATGTGTCTCACCGTATGTGTGTTTGGACAGGAATTATCGTAGGTTGAGAGGTTATTTCTAAATGTATTTCATGTATATTTGCACTGTTTGGTGTAGCGTAATATGAGTTATGTGGACTCAATGCATAAAAATATCTCAACTTTAATAATATTGTGTCATTGCTAAGCTGACTGCTTGGCTGGCAAACGTAGGTGGTTGTCATGATAATTGCAAGTGCACTGCAGTGGAGAAGGCAATCACTCGTTTAAATTTCCTTACTGTGTCACTTAGTGCATTAAATCAGTGTATAGTATCATTATACACATGGATTGTGTCGATTATGAGAACTGAATCTGGTCAGCTCTATTACTATCAATCTACTGTCTGTTATGCCATTCTCACTGGCACTGTAAACTTAATGCTGCAATGTTTTTGATCACCAATAGTGATGAATTTTTCCTGAGTTTTCCATTACCATGAAGCAGTACAGATGCCGCATCACGACTGAAAGTTTAGGTTGCATTATATGTCATTGTTATTCTCATCAACACAACAGGTCTGCGTATCTTACAATATTCCAAGTGTTTCTCTATGCTGCTAACACTGTGCATAGCTGTTTATAGTTGAAGCATGTTCAGCTTATATTTAATGGCTACAGATCCCTTAATGTGAGAATGTAATTTCTGTAGGATTCATAAAACTATGCTCATTAGACATTACTGAGATTATGGATAAATTTCTAAGTTACACATTTGCAATACTTCATTTAATGTAAACGTATTTAGTGTGAAGTTGATCTGCAAGTAAGGTTGATGAGAGTATGACGCCTCAACAGTATGGAAGCTTCAAAGATTGTCTTGATATTTGGATGTAATCCTTTAATACTGGTAAACATATGAGGTCTATTGATGCTTATAGTATCAATATAAAAACCAGCTGTAAACTACGAATACATTTATTTGCATGAGATATTACTTAGTATTAACAGAATCATAGTGTGCTAATATGTAGAATTATCTTTCATAACTTCATGTTGTGCTAGTCTTCATATATGTTTTATCTTTTTCAGGCATACGGAGGTTGTCGAATATGACATCAGAGGAAATATCATTTGGTCAAACTAACGTTAATACTCTTCATCGAGATTTTCTTTTGTAAATTATTGAAATGTTTAATATACTCTTCAATTCTACTTCAGCTAGACTTTTTGAATGTGCTTTTGTAATAAGTGAATTCGGATCAATGCATGTTAAGCTTAGTTAGTGGGATGGAGATTTACTACAGTATTATGAGGCTGTTACTTTAGCCCTTCGTCACATTTCGTGTCTGCTTCTATACATTAGCACATTGTAAAAACTAAGTAGGATTTAGCAAGTTGAATAATAATTCTGTACTGTTCGATACGCTAAAATCGCCTTATCTAGCCAGTTGCAAGTCTGTATACTGTTAAACGCCAAGTATGAAGTACAAGTAAATGTAGTAACTTAGGCTTGATAGCTACTTCACTAGTCTGTTAATATGCAGTGACATCATCAAATAGACTGTTCATTTGACAGTGAGCAAAGAAACAATTTTCATCTATTTCTAATATGCCGTTGAATCATGTGATGTTATCTAACAACCAACATTTCTATGATCAACAACTGCAGTATTTACATATCTAATTTGTGAGAGTATAACACAGGATATCTGCACATTTTCTAAGAATAAGGCTAGGCAAACAATCTGGAACTAGGCTACAAGAAGGGTTCAACGACTGGAGATATTTTAGAACGTCATTTGTATTGAAACCAGGGAAGCAACTCTTATTAACACTTGTGACACCAGAAACCTTGGTATTTGTGGGAGAATTTATGAATGCCTTGTTTACCGTACACACATCAAATGAATAGGGAATACTGTTGTAGTACCGGAGGTAATGAGTGCATAAAGGCCCAAGTTATTAGTGAATATTTTTCCAGAAATGTTGTGCCAGCCGTTTGGAAGGACTTTAAAATTGCACCTGTACCTAAGTCGTCTAATGGAACATGTTTTAAATTTAAACCTATTGCTATTACCTCCCCCTTTCTAAAAGCTATGGAAAAGTTACTCTTACTTAATCTTCAACTTTCACTTAAAGCCTTTAACGATCTCAAATAATTCGCCTATAAACACAGTAGAAGTACTTTAGATGCAGCTGCAGTCTTGCATCACAACATTTTCTCCATTATAGTCGTCCACTACCAATTGTATTTTTGTTTGACGAACTTAATGTACATACGTATACGAAATGAAATATGTCAAGTGCGCGGACTAACTATTCCAGTGTCTTTTAATTCGCATCTACACTGTACTAAGATGAACGGCTCTCTATCAGTAGTCAGAAAATGCTTTTAAACTAAATCCTTCCAAATGTCAGACTGTCAATTTCAGTTTCTGATGTAAAAGAAAGTTAGATGAGGCTGTTAATTCCTATGACCGTTGCAAAATTGATGAGGGTGGTACAGAAAACAAGTCTGACGTTAAGTATCTCGGACCAATTCACCACACAGCGTCTAAGCCTTAAATGTATACCACACGCATGCATAATGTTTATGATCTAGGTATGCAAATCAAGGTAAACGCTAGTACGGTACACTCATTATTTAAAAAACTAACTCATATGTGAGAACTACGATTTGACCAGCTTTACAACGTTTAATATATTTAGACACAATAAACATACACTGCTTACTTCTATGACGCATTATCTAAAGCTACCCTAAAGTAGTTCCCTCTGAAGGTAATCTCCTGTTGCTACTACCTAAGTGAGCAACTCAACCCTATCTTTGAATTACAAAGTAAAAGCGGACATCCTGACAGCTTTCTGGGTAAAACGACTGTCTCCTAGTCAAAAAAAATAAACATATCCTAATCTCTTCACGTAAGCGTTTAGAGGTATTTATCCTATCGCCTCAAATGACTCACTATTTGGTGTCATTTCAAAAGTAGAATTAAATTTATCGAAGGCAGTGTGCTTACGGTTTATAGATATACTAATGCGCGATGAGGAGAAAGCTATATTCATAGGATTATAGCAATTAGATGCGCGATAGAAATCCGAAACACAACGACTACGATTCTCAACCACAGAACATTCTACTTTGCTACCTAATCGTCTCAATAGATGCTTCGCCAAAAAAAGAAGACCATTGGTTCAAGGAAAATTTATTTAAAGTTTTCTTATAAAACATGAGCAACCGTGTTTATAGCCACTGAGAAATCACAAGCATCTGAAAAATAGGAATTTCATTATTTGAACTGAAACAAGCAATTTGTAACCAGCCAATTTTTTCACCCCGAATAATAATCAGCTTCTCAGCTTGCTGCAACTTCGAAAAAACCACCGATTGTAGACCAAGATGTGGAACGTTATTCTTGCTAGTTAAATTCTTACCAAACACTCACCGGATCATCGTATGTTATCAGCTTTTCAAATCGTTTTGAAACAAATAAAATGGTTGTTAACACCGTGTTTACTACAGCCAGTCCTAGTTTGTGCGTTTGGATCTAGTACACTAAACATTAACAATCATTTAGGGATTCCCTATTGCTTCCTAATTTTGCTTCCAAAAGTACATACAAACACCGCACATTCATACTTCACATGTGGCTCATCCTTGCTTGCTTTTGATTCTCTCACAATATATCTGAATTTTTAGCTGACAACACACACCTTGTCGAAAAGCTTCGAAGCTTTTTAAACCTCAAACCAGGTTCTAAATTCTCAAGGTTTAATTTGTTCTTCGAAAACTTTGCTAATATCAACCCTGATCGTGCTCTCTTCACCAGATTCACTCGTAGATTGTTGTATGCCGTAAACATGAATGTAACAGACATTGTTTTTTCCAGATTTCTACATGTTAAGTAAGCAACTGAGCCAGCGACAATAACGGCAACCAACGAATGAACTGGAAACAACTGCTTCCGCCACCCAAACATGCTCATGCGCATTATTTCCAAAACTTCTAGACAGTACTATTTCATTATTAGCGGAAAAACAACTAAAAACCTGAAACTATGCATGAATGCAACGTATGAAACAATTACAATGAAATGAATATATATATTTATTCCTGTTTATGCAGGAACATACCAATTGTACAGGCATGGATAAGTTATTATATAAGTTACAGTTTGTTTGTTCAATCTAACATTAGAGTCAGTCAGAACAGTCTGCAAAATAGTCTGTCTGTGTAACACATAAAGAGATATAGAAATATTGTCTTCGCATTAACAAAAAACCCAGACTTCAGATGAATGTGATACAAATATCTGGGAAAAATAAAGCTTGAAGTCAATTCTCCTATAAAACTTTGTTGTGAACAGCATCCGTGAGATAAAGTTTATTGATGTATTATTTTGAGGTCAGTGATGTATTTATTACATTTTTGTCAGCAGTCTTATCGTAGTTTTATAATAGGAAAGAAATTTGATCTTTGATACGAAAATTAGATAAGGTAATGTTAGATTGTTTTACTGCATCAAATGGGGCCGAGGTCAATTCTAGAGCTATCCATTTGCGCCATTTGCGTCAGCATGGCAGACTGTACATGTAAGTTGAGTATTTCGTTGAAAACTGCTTGGAAACCAGTTGCTTCTTTATTTCAGATCAAGAATACTCCTTGTACAGAATGTTAGCCAGCGTTTTCAAGTGGTTGCATCGGATCGTTCATGGAATTTGAGTTTGAATTTACATAAATGGTCATTTCAGTTTGGATGTTGGGTCGTTCGACCTCAACCAGGAGGTATATAGAAGTTTACGCTCAGCAGGGAGATAAAGTATGTAAATATGAAAAGAACTTTATTATTTTATGTACATATAAATGTTTATAAATGTATATCATTGTATAGTAAACACTACCCATAATCTTGTTGTTTTTTATGTAATTTTGCGAAGTCTTAGAGTTTATTTAGTGTCGTAATATTTAGTAATGAGTCTAGGCGTTATAATGTGCTAATAGCTCATGCGTTTTGGAAATAAGTGGTGCGGTGTGATTGGCATAGTCATTGGGATGAAGCAGTTTATATAGCAAGCGTTTGAAGGTTATGATAGAGTGACAGGTCCTTATTTCTAGGGGTAAACTGTTCCAGATCTTAGAGTTCATGACTATGAAGAAGTTTGCACGGAGTGCTGTTTTACAGTTTTTCCTAGATACTGTGCACGTTTGGTTACGAAGGTTGTAAGAGCCTTCCGGTGAGAACTGTATCTCTTTGCTGTCTGAGAATGATATTTTATGCAATATTTTAAAGAAGAATGTTAGGTTAATGCTCAGTCGTCTCATCCAGAGTGGGTCGATACCTAGAGTTATACACCTTGATGTGTAGTCCTTTTCGCAGTCAAATCCTAGTAGTTTAGACGTGAAGTATCGTTGGACACTTTCTATTTTAAGTTTTTCACTTACGCGAGTGCTGCTGAGAATAAATGGACAATATTCAAGTAGTGGTCTGACACAAGTTTTATATAATAATAGCTTCGCTTCGTAGTTGTGGAAATTCCTGAGTATGCATCCTGGAAGCATCCTCGATTTACGCGTCTGTGTCGCCACTTGCTCGGAAAATGTCAAGTCACTAGAGTACCTGAGTCCTAGGTCAACAACACTTTGGAGTTTAGGCAAGTCGATGGATTCAAGTACCAGTTTAATATTTATTGAGGGTGCACCGAAGCATATCCAACCACATTTTTTAAGGTTGAATTTTAGGTTCCATGTGGAGGACCATGCAGTTACTCGATCTAGTTCTTCCTGAACAGCTTTCTGAAAGTACCCTAAGTCATCACAGTGGAATGTGTAAGCTACTTTAAGATCATCTGCGAAGATGAATGGTTTGCCAAGTGAGAAACAGCTGCATATGTCGTTGACATATAGAGTGAATAGGAGGGGGCCTAAGACGCTACCTTGAACTACTCCAGAAGTGACTGGACTAGGTTTGGAGTTTACAGAACCCAGTCTAACTACTTGGGACCTATTGTTAAGGAATGATTCAATCCATCCTAATAATGGGTTACTTATTCCTAAGGAGTTTAGCTTATTTATTAGAAGCAAATGGTCAACGCGGTCAAAGGCTTTGGATATGTCGAAGTAGATGACAAGTACTAGTTGTTGTTTGTCGCGGCTGCTAGTTATGTAGTTAAAGAAGTCAAGGTGACATGTCATGCATGATCTGGATTTTAGGAATCCATGTTGGTTTGGACTTAGAATATTGCAGCTGAGCATATGTTTGAGGATATCATCTTTAACTATTCGTTCAATGATTCTAGATACTATGCACTTACCTGCTGGTAAAAACTTTCGAAACAAACGAAATAACTAATTTTAACAGAAACGGAAACAATAATGAAGTGAAACGCAACATTTGTAAACAATGTGCATCAAGATACGTGGTGAATAAGTGCTGGATAAACGGAAAAATCAATGTGTAAACAAACAGCTACAGAACTGCAATCCAACATGACCGACTAACATGGACGAAAATGACCTTGGAGCGTCTCACTCCATCAATGACCTTGTACGTGACGTTTAATTTCTGTCATCTTCAATAATTTGTGTTAGTATAAGTGATTCTGGAAACAATTGTGTAAGCAACCACACCTTTTGATATTTTACAAATATATATAATCAATAATACGCCGCTAATTTTTGTGTCAAAATGACCTTACTAAGTCAATGACTACCTTCTCTCATATACTTTTCTAAAAGGTATAATTTAATAACATTTCGCAGAATTTTTTCCATAACACAAGTTGATGGGTTACTTTGCAATGTCCGGCGCATACCAGATGAAACTCGGTCATGGAAATTTAGCACAACTAGTTCTGTTAACCAGCTATTATCTTCAGGATCATTCTACACAACTTTATAGCTAATTGTTCCACTACACGTTTCACTCCGCTAAGTAGACAATAACTCAGTTGCTGTAATACTAACTACTTCCATACTTAATAAATTTTCAAGGAAAAAAAATTTCCTAGTCGTTTGTAACAAACACTTATATACTGAAATGCATGTATAAAGGTGATACTGCCAAGAATGTCCTCAGGCGTCGAAGTACCTGGTGACCTAATGGGAAGCACTTGTCATGAAAGCTATCAATGTGCAGCAAACTATATGGTTTGGGTGGTCTACAAGCTCTGCAATGCTGTGGGTATTGCCAAAAAAGCTCAGAGCTTAACATCAGAAAAGGAAGGAGGGTGGCTCATGCTGATCAGCAGATATGGTAGTGGTCACAAATGTGAATCGCTCCTATCTGTAGGACAGCAACATGCATCTTTTCACAGCTCGAGGATTAAAGATTAGTCTGGACCGTCAACGAAAAATAATAAGGGTTTAACAGACCTAAGTTCTTTTGCTCCTAACATCTGCAAGCCTGCTCAGTTTCTTGTCAAGATGCTACCCAACAGGCCCTACAGACTTTCGTGGGAGATCTTACAGGCCAGCTTGTGCAACAGGTTCTAATTTTCCAGATCTTTGAATTCACTCCTCACTGAAATATCACCTACCTACCTCACAATAATCTTTTTGTTTACGCACTATTATACTCTACTTTATGTTAACTACCTGGGTCATCATTAAAGCTAAAACTTATTCTCTTCTTCCGTATTCTTCGCTCGCCTAAAGTTTGGTTGCTTTGATGGGAAAAACACAACAATAATGACAACACCAATGTTTGAACAGAGATATATTTTCATCGATGACGTTATAGTTTCCATGCTTAGACCAATTTAGTTAGCAATGAACATTGCAAATGTATACTATTATTCCAAGGAGTCTCCAGCTCCTTCTTGTATATATCTTGTAAATGCACATTCAATAGTGTATTATTCGTAATTGCATTCTATACCATTTTGCGGCTGCGCAGAATTTTCTTCTCTTCCTGAAATAGCATTCAATGGCGTGGTGGCATAGCACTCACCAAGATATACGCTGTTCACTGGTTGATCATAAGTAAAACGGAAAACGATGTTAATAAATTGTTAACACTGGCCATCCAGCAGCTTCCTATTACATCAGAACGAATAAAACAGGCAACTAGAGAAGATTCAATTCAACAAGAAAGCCAGAAATCAGAGACAGATATATTAGACCTAAGCCCATTAGAAAGAATGACGTGATTAATGAAAAACCAACTTCGAATCGTCATAGTGAGTATGGCTGCGCCAAAAGTGCTTGGATGTCTGGTAACAACAAAGTAGCAACTGTTAGCTCCAGTAAGAGAGGCTCTGCTCAAAAGCCGAAAGTGACGTCTGTCATGGCAGCCAGAGATCCACCGCGGGAGCCACCGAGAGCATGGCCCACGTCAAAACCATGGTCCCACCTACATGTGGATTTTGCTGGGCCGATAGAAGGTATATACTACTTGGTTCTTGTGGACTCTTACTCAAAATGGCCGGAGGTAGTACAAGTGACACCACCTTCTAGCAGCAGAACAGTATCAGTCCTGGAAAAGATCTTCGCATGTCACGGTATACCAGAAATCATCGTATCTGACAATGGCAGTCAGTTCACCTCACAAGTGTTCCAGGAATTTTGCAAGAGAAACGGTATACAACACGTGCGGACGCCACCTTATCACCCTCAATCCAACGGTCAGGCAGAGAGATTTGTCGACACCTTCAAACGAGCGTTGTTGAAAGCAGGGGGAGGGGTGAAACCGGAAGCAATACAAAACTTTCTTTTTGTATACCGAACTACACCACTGGCAGAACAGAAGAAAAGCCCTGCAGAACTTCTAATGGGTCGAATGCTAAGAACTCATCACCACTCCATGTTACCATCTTCGTCACATCAACGAAGAAATAGTCTGCAGTATTACCGCAAGGGTGATGCCGTCTATGTGCGCGATTATCGACCGAGGAACAGAAAATGGGCCGAAGGCTTGATAGAAGGTCGATATGGAACTCTAATGTACAAGGTTAAAGTTGGGGATGAATGGTGGATAAGACATAAAAATCAGATACGACGTCGATATACTACATCCCAAGAACCTAAATTGCCACTGGATTTACTACTGGAAACTTTCAAAATACCACCAGTCAAACCAGAAGCAAAACAAGAGATGCTACCCAGCCGACGATCCCAGCGCAAACGAACACAAACAGTTCATTTCCAAATCGACCCAAAGGAAAAAAGATACTAAACTGTTTGCAAGATTCTTTTTAAAAGGGGGAGGTAATATATACACAGGTGAATCATTATTATTCATTATTTATTTCCCACACTAGCATAATCATTGATTTCCCGCATCTGCGTGATTATTGATTTTGATTACTGAATTCCCATGGTTTGTTAATATCTTTAAAATGTGACATTGATTTTCCTAACTGTATAAATACGGAGTTTGTGTTTAACATTTCGACTGCTGTTAGAGACAGTAAAAGCTCTCGTATCAACGTCCAGTCTTCTTTCTCTGTCTTGCGTGCCCGGCGGTATTGTTGTTGTTGTTGACGTGCGATTAGGACAGATTAGCCAGCTCATTAGTTAGATTCGCTCGTAGTCTACAAGGTTCTAATATCTCACACATAACAGCAGGAAACGGAACAAAGTCTGGGTTGGCGCTCAACTTTGATGGTGACCTTGGTAAATGGTTTACAATTTAACATTTATAAGAACCTGTTCTGATTGCTTGTGCAATAATTGAACAATTTAAACTTTTGAAAAAATATTAATTTTTGGTACTTCAGGATTGTAATTTATAACATAACTGATCGTGCCTGTAAAAATGGCATGCATTTCTTGTGAACGTTAGTTTATACGAAATATAAATTATTATTGTGATAGATACTCTTTGCTTATTGTGAACTATATTATTGACGTCTTTTAAGTGTAGAATGTAGCAACCTGAACTGCTGCACTTCTTTTCCGAGGTTTGTTTTAAAACCCAGTTGGTGAGAATTTATCGCTGTATCTGCTTACCAACACAGCTGACTGCTGTGTCAATTGGTTTGAACGGTTATTATTGCTGTTTCCTAAGCACTGCATACATTCCCCCAACTCCTAAATTGCACAGACAAAGCGCACGAAAGAAGAAAAGATGAAACAAAAGTCAGTCACGTGGACGTAAGAAACAGTGGGAATCAAAGTAAATGACATGATTGACATTTTGTTATTCCTGTATTACGTTTACCTGAAATACTTATCTAATGCATCACACGTTTCCTGATTATTTCATTGCAGGTTTTCAGTATTATGGGACTAAGCGCAGTGAGTCAATGATGTATTCATCACTGTGTATATCTTGCGTGAGATGCTTCTGTTAAACGCCGGCGAAGATGCAATATTTCCCTGCAGGGTTTTTCATTGGATTTCCACTTGACGGTGACGAATTCTGTCCATATCATCTGCGACACAGTCGGACTACATTTTAACTAAAAGCGGTAGCGGATATGTTATTAAAGCTGTGGTCTACCTGTAAACTGAGGAATTTTAGTGAAACATGGTGCCATATCCCGGCAAGGTATTCTTTGTGTTGTAGAGTTTCTGCGGGTGCAAGTAGAATTTATGAAGCGAAATATGAAATATAGAAGTGTCCCATTTAGCCATGTAGACGAAAGACTGGTGAAGTGTGGTAGCTAACACAGACGCACGCGCAAAGACGTGGGAATTTGTTACTTCACGAGAACTCAGGGCCACATCAAGAAGGCATTTCTTACAGTCGGCCCTCCTTTGTATACTCACCGATTTTTCGCATATACGCAGCGGCTCCACGCGCTTCCTAGGTTTCCTATAACTATGGAATGTAGACAGTACTGAGTAATACTTCAGATGGATTTTCTTAAAACCAGTGGTCTCCCTTCTTTAGTTTTAATTGGCGTCCCATCGGTCGACACGACTAATGGGCTAGATTTGACGTAGCGTGTTGCGTGGCTGCAAACTGTAGTTACTTCGCTTTGAATAAAAGTCATTCGTCTGGAGTTGGGATGGATGTAGTTGATTCCTCGTGGTACACTACAAAATCTAGAATTCAGGAGCACGTTTTCTCCGGTAGATTTTGTTTTGGTTTGCAAGTGGTTGGAAATAATTAGTAATCCGATATTGTGGTCGTAGGAAGGACGATTCCAAACGCTTTGGTAATCTAAATATTTTCTAGAAGATGTGAACACGTTCACTTCCTTTGGCGAAAATTTAATCTTTTTATCAAGAAAATTCTAGGGATGTCCACCCTTACTTAGTAATTCAAAATTGAAAGTAAAAGCTATGTTGCTGCGTTATTCAAAAGAGAGGATTGAGTGGACTGGTATTTTGATACACTTATTCCAATGTATTCGAATAAAAATAATCACTGCCGTTTACTTTCAATCGTAATTCAGAGACAACTAATGTAGTGGTCTCAGGAATCTGCTCTAATCTTGTCGCCGAAATACGCCCGATCGTCTTATACTGGTAAGCGGATGTTGCATATCCATGCATCCAATTTTGCTGTCCCACCTTTGTTCTTATCAATCAAAACATCCCTTAAACAATTAAGGAGTTACACATATATCTTCAACTGTTCCCCTGTAAACGATGTTAATAACTTTTTCACTTATTTGATGTTTTAATTTTCGAACATCAGGCCGTCAGTTCAATTATTATCAATAAAAGTGAATAATAAAACGGTAAAACTTGGGTGATAACCATGTGCGTTCATTTCTATGACTTGAGAAGGTGGTAACGTTCATTTAGAACTTCAAAAGCTTACTTTCTCTTCAAGCCAGCACTGAAAATAGCTGAATAACTAATTAAAGCTGTGCAGTAAAGTGACTGGCTGAGGGAGAACAACGTCCGAAATATGTGTATGACCACACATGACAGTCGCAACCATCACAAAACCACTATCTTTAGTAATCTACACGAAATGTTTCAGTGGAATTTTCGAGAAATTCCCTGATTTTTCAGTAAATACATGCTTGCGAAGCTCTTCATTTCCACAAAGCAAATCCCATTAGCGTTTTTCTTTCCTTAGTAGCTCTTTTCTTTGTTTATCCATGGATATCCAGAAAATATACAGTGTGATATGGGTCGCTATACAAAAAGAAACTACACCTTAAATTTGTCCTTGCACTCATACGCATTCCATTCAATATAACACTATATATTTCGTATAAACTAACGTTCACAAGAGATGCATTCCATTTTTACAGGCACGATCAGTTATGTTATAAATTACAATCCTGAAGTACCAAAAATTAATATTTTTTCAAAAGTTTAAATTGTTCAATTATTGCACAAGCAATCAGAACAGGTTCTTATAAATGTTAAATTGTAAACCATTTACCAAGGCCACCATCAAAGTTGAGCGCCAACCCAGACTTTGTTCCGTTTCCTGCTGATACTTATGGTCAACCAGTGAACAGCGTATATCTCGGTGAGTGCTATGCCACCACGCGATTGAATGCTATTTCAGGAAGAGAAGAAAATTCCGCGCAGCCGCAAAATGGTATAGAATGCAATTACGAATAATACATTGTTGGAAGTATATTTACAAGATAAATACAAGAAGAAGCTATGTAGTACTTGAATTGATAATACACATTTGCAATGTATAATGCTAACCATATTGGTCTTACCGTAGAAAACTATGACGTTTTCTATGAAAATATAGTTATTCTCAAACATGGGTATTGTTGTTATGCCTTTTTTCATCATCAGAGCAACCAAACTTTATGCGAGAGAAGAGTGTGATTGAAAAGAGTTAATTTAAGCTTCATTAAAGGCCTAGGGAGTTAAGATAAAATAGAGTATAGAAGTAATTAGATAGAAAGATTGTCATGGAGTATATAAGTGACATTTCAGAGATAAGTGGCTTGAAGGATTAAAACTTGTTGGATATAATGACTTGTAGGATGTCTGGCGAACTTGAGTATGGCCCATGAGGTGGCATCTTGACAAGAAACGTGATCGCAGTCTTGTCCAGTACCGGCTTATGGTTAATGTATTTTCATGATTCCTAAGGGTATATATGGTTAAATTGCTATTGCATTACTACTTTTGATGTAGCCGCGTGAAAGGCGAAAGAGGAATGCAAGGTTGAGTTTCAGGCGCCTTAACCAAGGTGGCTGAAGTCCATATATTTTGCACCTATCCGCGTAGGTCAGTCCTTCGTGTTTGTGTAATAGGCGCCGTGTAAACTTCGGTGGATATTTTCAGTGCGAGCCCTACCATACCCATGCATGAAACCGAAGACAATTGTGCAGTATTCAAGTACTGGACGAACCATGACTTTGTATAAAAAGACATTAGCCTCAGTTGCGTACATTTTTAGGTGTAACAAGCCTGTGAGTCTTCGGAATTTAGAAACAGCTGCTTTTGCATACTGATTGAATGTTAAGTTTTGTGAGTAGGTAACTCCAAGGTCTTTTATGGAATTGAGGGTTTGAAGAGAAGAGTCATCATAGAAAACAAATTCCTTCAAGGTATATGTTATCTAGCCTGACTCAGTAAAATCCTTCAATTCACACGAATTTGCAGAGCGTCAGCGAAAAATTTCACAAGCTGCGTGTGTTATTGTATGGTTTGAGTCTAACTATAGTAACTATCACTTGAATGCTTTTGTCTGCCACATTTAGAGAGATGTAAAGCCTTGGCGTTGCAATCGTATGATAATGTGTGCATGTATCTACTATCCTTCAGAGTACTCGTTTAATATGACTCTAGAACCTTCAGAAGTCTAAATCAGAACAGTGGTATGACCGCCAAAATAAGAAATATATGTTGGCATCAGAAACGCAGGGCTGTGGTATCCGCTTAGTCGGTTGCACATCGTGCAATATAACATGGACGCTTGGCTGGACACTTTCAGTACGACCAGCAGACTGTAACAGCAAAGGCTAGCAACCAATGTTGGATAACGAAAGCTGTAGGCTAATAATTTTTGGAAAATATGTACCGCTACGATTACTATGGCACTCCTTCGCTTTAGGGGCTTAGCTACTGTGTAGCGGCAGGGCCGGTGGTTTGGGAGCCAAAAGATTAGATTTTGACGTTAAGAACCCAACCCATATTCATTTCCAGAATTCTGAGGGTCACCACGAAGAGTCACCATCATTTCCGAGGTAAACTCCACGTAAGAACCCTCTTATTGTAGTGTTATGTCGAAGTCTGGATTACCAGTGTGAATAATTCGTTTTAGGGAATGTCGAGCATTGGAGTATATTTAAGAACAGTCGCATTCTTGGCTACTTTATATCACCCCGCGTGAATGGGTGTCTGTATTCCTTCCACAAACATTTATTAATTCTGAAAGCGGATTTCTCATGGCGGCCAGCTTGAATCTTTGCCCTCCGAAAAATCCATTCCACATTATATTACATCTAACTCCTCGTATTCAATTTACTTTCACCTTTTTACCTATTAAAATGTGATCTCTTATCCTACAGACATCACGGAATTTGGAGCCAAATAAATAAATCTATTCTCATAGTACAGTACATGAGGGACGCCAGTTTACAGGCACCAACTAATTCTTACAGAAATAGAACCATATAATTCAATCACAATTTACAGGCAGTAGCAAGATATGCTTTACATGTTCGCTGGAGATTATACATACACTTGATAAATGTTAATCGCAGTAGTATAAAACAGGCTTTTCACTTACATACAATCATTTCTGTGCACAGTTGGAACAATCTGCTTGATTGTCAGTGAGTGCAACACATCAGGAAATACAGAATTATTGTCTTCGCATTAACAAAAAACCCGGTCTTTGGTGGATGGATTATAAGTGCCTGGGAAAAAATAAAGCTTGAAGTCAATTTTCATACACAACTTTGTTGTGTGCAGAATCCTTGAATTATAGTTCATTGATGTGTTATTTTGAAATCAGTGATATGTTTATCTCATTTGATCTGCAATGTCATCGTTGGGAGTAAATACATAAGCTTCAGACGCATTAATTAATGGATTTCTGCTGCTTGTGGGTATTTTCTTAGCGTGAGGAAGGTTTATGAATTTCAGCTGTTCCGACAGGAGTTGAGAATATTAACTACTCAGCAACATTATGGATATAAGTTCATCACATTATCTAAGGAAAGGTGGTTTGTAGTTGGTGAGGGATATGTGGTGCCCAAAGAGCGTACATCTGTCCATGTGATGTTGTGGTGAGTTATACCTTTTTCATGTTGTCGGTTTATGTTCATTTTATTCCGCTTATTGTGTTGGGTAGAAGTTTTACAAACGAAATTTCTTGTCTGTTTGAGGGTACGTATCTTAACCGTTAATGTTTTATCTAAAATTATAAATGAAGGCAAAAAACAACAGGTGTAGTATTTAAGCTTATACATTAAATAGAGCTACAATTTTGGAGGCTCTCAGATAGGAACTAGAACTACTATCGTTTGAGAACTCTTGTAGTTTGTCTTTAAGCACCCTTTCGAAGGAGGCCGATGTATTTGCTTGACGCATTTCCATTGGTAGTTTATTCCAAATCTGTGCATACCTGATCAAGTAAAACTTTTGTCTGGTGGCTGTTTTACATTGTTCGATAGCTACTGTACCCTTAGTGTGTCTTAGTTTGTAGCCATTGTCATCTGAAAGTCGAGTGCCATTAGTAGAGGTAAAAACTAAGTGGTTTAGAAGCTCATAGTAAAGTGTCAAGTTTAGTCTCAGGCGTCTTAGCCATAGTGTTTCTAGTCCTAGGGTATCACATCTAGTGGAGTAGTTCGTACCATTTTCAGTTCCGAGTAATTTTAACGTGAAGTACCTCTGCACTCCCTCGACTTTCAATTTGTCCTCTATACGTATATTACTATACATGAATGAACAGTAATCAAATAAAGGACGCACACAAACCTTGTACAACAGAATTCTAGACTCATTTCTGTAGAAGTTCCTGAGTAGAAAGCCGATAAGTCTGCGTGACTTTGACACTTGTTTGGAGATATGTTCAGAAAATGATAAGTTATGTGAATATTTCAGCCCTAGGTCCAGTACAGATTCCAGTCGTTGAAGTGCATGGCCTTGAATTGTCAGGTCAAGTTCTAAATTGTTGCAACCTATGCAGAGCCAGCCACATTTTTCGACATTAAACTGGAGTTGCCAGGTGTCACACCATCTATCCATTTTTTTCTAATTCTCGCTGTATGGAGTATACTGTTATTCCGAGGTCTGTGTTCTTGCATTTATACGTCACTTTTAAGTCATCTGCATATAGTATCGGTTTACCTACACTAAAGCATTCACAGTTACTGTTTATATATATTATGAATAAGAGTGGGCCTAATACACTTCCCTGGATTACACCACTACTTACTGGTTTAGGCCTTGAGATTATCGAGCCAACTTTCGTTGTCTGACTTCGGCCACAGAGAAATGATTTTATCCAGCTCAGGAGAGGGTCACATATCCCTAGTGAGCATAACTTGCTGACTAGCAGATTATGGGGAACTCTGTCGAAGGCTTTTGTTATATCGAAATATAGCACAATTACTAGTTCTCTGTTGTCCCTACTTCGTGTAACTTCGTTGAAAAAGTCTATGTGTCAGCTCACACATGATCTCTTTTTGAGGAATCCATGTTGTGATGGATTGATAGGTTCATGTTCTAGTAAGTTGTCTGACACTTGGTCTTTAACCACTTTCTCCATTATTCTGGATATTACCGGTGTTATATTGATAGGTCTATAGTTGCATGCACTGGTTTTGGCCTGCTTTGTGCTTAGGGAATATGTATGTGGTTTTCCACACTTCAGGATAACTTTCACTTTCCAGTGAGAGAGTAAATATTCTAAGTAACAAGACTGCCATTTCCGTGATACAATTTTTGTATATGACAGGTGGTATGTCGTCTGTTCCAGTACTACCATTTGACTTCAATGTCTTAATCGCTGGGTCTATATTTTGTATATTAAAGTCTATTTCGCCTAATTTGTGGTTACTTTTGCAGGTCATTTGGAAATCTCGGGTCGGTTGAACTCTGGTGCCATTGCAAAACCACTCACTGAGGAGTTCACTTATAACCTGGGGATCATTGTATATTATACCCTTATGTTCCAAGCTGCTTACAGTATTGTCTTTACTGCTTTTTAGACGTCTCTGTAATATCCTACGAAGTTCCTGAGGTTTGAAGTTACCCACAAGCGCTTTATTTTCTTCAAGTTGTGACATCATTTTTTGTTTCTCTTCAAGCAGTTTATGAGTTTCATGTATTTGGTTCAACTCATTAAATTCCTTAAATACATGGTATTTCCTCTCCAATTTCTTAAGTTTTAGTCGCGTTTTGCTCTGGGCTGTGTATTTCCTCTGATATTTCCTGATCTTCCCACAACATGTTAGTTTCCAGAAAGATGTTTCGTCTAAGGTTCTACGCAAAGAAGCTGAGGCGATGTGGTATCCCAATGTCCCTACTTTCTAGGTTTGTTAATTCTTGTATTCTACATATCCTTCTTTATTTCTCCTTTCCCTAATCCTTCCTAAGTTACTTAAGAAAGACTTCGTTATAGTGAGAAGGGCACGCCTGTCCAATCTTAGTGAGTCAGTCTCAGTATTTAAGAGACTGCAAGAATGTTATTGTCAGTACGTTCTTCAAACTGGACTTAGATATTTGGATAGAGCTTACGATATCACTAGTCTGAGTTGCGTTGCCATTAAACACCCAGAGCTAGTTATCTGTGACTGCAGTATTCGTCATTTTGAAAGTGACAAGCATCTAATCAAGATACGTCATTCTCGCTGAACCAATCATCTTTCAGCAGGAAACTTTTGGCAGAAGGATTCAGTGCTGATAGATTGGTGGATACCATATCTGCAGACATTCGTTAATCCAAAAGCCCACGCCCTCGATAATGTTCATTGTCCAGATCCTCTAACGAAGCGAGGCAGCTTTGGAACTGATGAAATAGAAAGGGACTGCATTTAAGACCTTTCCGTGGACAGAAGACAGGGAGTGTCGGTTAACGGCATCGAGTCATCATGGCAACTCGTGACAGTGTGTGCCTCAAGTTACAATTCATGGCAGTTTATATATATTTACAATTATAGGCCCACATTTCTTTTTAATTTGTGGAAATTAGATATCTTCAGTAGGTAAATCACTCTACCCAGAGCTCATCGACAGTCTTCATCCCTGGAGGCTTTAGATAGTGACAGCTATCAGTTTGCTTTGGAAACTTTGGATATGTTGGTTGGTTGAATCGTTTAAACGTTGGCAATTGAAAACTACTGCGAACAAGTTTGTAGTTACAAATGTCGTCTTCCTTATGGTTGATGTGTGTGAGAAATTTGACTGGTTGCAAACTGTTGCGCGACAACTCCAGGTCATGTTAGGGCAGATTCTGGGAAAGTTTTCAAAACAACAAGATTGGATAAGCAGTTTTGTTCCAGCCTTCATGTCTTTGGATGGTGGACGATTTAATTTAAATGTCAGGCACCCCAGGTAGTGAATCACATATTCATTTATACTAACTGCTTCCTCCGTATAAACCGATTCCGAGTAGATCATCTAAAAGTCAAAAAGATCCTATTTCAGGATGTTGTTTTTCGCGTCAAGTTGTGAACCAAAGGAGTTCTCCACCAAAGCATGCATTTGGTCCTATCAAAGTGTGATCGGACCACCATCGGAGTCAGAGTCCAGGAAATTATTATGGAACTTAAGCGAAACGTTCTTGATAATCTGTTAAGTGTTGGCGAAGACACACACGTGAACCTCACACAGCATCTTTCACCCCTAAAGAAGAAGTGGTTGTGCTGTGCTGGTAGCTGCTGGGACATCCTTGCCTATGACCCTAGGCAACCAAACGTGCGGGAAGGCTGCATCTGCATCATTTCTGCAGCCTCATCATTGAATTAAGGTAAGTTCTAAAGTTCATATGCAAGCTGCATGGAGTCAATTCAAGAAACTTTATGTCCTGGTAACTTAATTTTCATGCTATTGCAAGTTTCAAAGGACAGAAAACAATTCCCCATGGATGAACTGAGGGATTTCTCGACCACCCTGGCGCGGAAGATTAATGTTCCCTCTTAAAAGCCTTTGATGTACTCTCCAGCTGATGTTATCATTACCAATGTTACAGATCAGAAGGATGACGACTTCCATGACTTTAATAATCTTGATGTTCTCAAATGTTTCCCATCCCTAAAACCTTCTAAGGCCTTTGTCTCAATGGTGCACCTGTTCTCGCCCTGAGAGGATGCAGGGATAACTTACGTTATCCTCTTGCAGCCATTTTCAATGCTTCTTTTCTCAGTAATGTTTTACCCATCAGAAGGAAAGAAATAATAATTTTCAAGACACCTAAGCTATCTACTAGTGCGAATTTTAAGTTTAGATATGCAGTGATTATTTCCCCATTAAAGATTGATGGAGAAGTTACTTCTACCCAATCTTGAACCTTCCTTAAGGTGTTCTGATGACCTTAAGCCACTCGCATATAAACAGGTTAGGTGTACTTTAGATGCTGCTTTTCTTGCATCATAATATTGCTTCCTGTTTGAATGAAGGAGCCAGTTATGTTCTACATGCCTTGCTGATCTAAACACCCACTTTTTACTCTGTACCCGGATGCTTTTTAAGAAGTAAGCTTTCCTTGACACAGGCAGAGTCCTGGCCTGGCACCTGGTTGTATTCTTATCTCTCTAAGAGAATACAGTATACCCTATATGAAGGCCAATCTTCTTCCGTCTTGCTTACTGAACAGTGTCTCTCCAGATGCTGTTTTCCCCCCTCCTACCTTCTGTCTTCTCATATGACTTCCCTGTTTAGGACGAAATCAACTTTACTTAATATGCTGGTGATCTAACCGTCTCAAAACCTGCTATATTCCCATATGAGTAGCTGTTTGACAGACATCAGCCAGTGGACTATGTCAAATAGTCTTACGTTAATTACTTCCAGATGTCAGCCAGTTAATGTCACCTTCGGCCATAAATGTGATCTAAACAGAGTGGCTAGTTCACATCATACTTGCAACATAGGGAACATCTGAAACAAAAACCAACTGAAGATTAAATACCTTGGAGTATTTCCTTTCCCTGACCTTCATTGGTCGTCCCATATCTTGTCGATTTCTAAGTAAATGTTTTGTCTAACCTTCTCTTAACTGAGTGGATCAGAAACCGCCAGTAACGCCATCAAGAGTTATTGTTGTCGTCAGAAGATAACCATCCAGAACTCAGAAAGCTAGTTATGTACTCAATAATTGGCAATTTTGTGCGGCTGACGACAAAAGGCAGATCGGAACGTTGAAGATTCATTGCCCAGTCACCAACAAACCGATGTACTGAAGTTTCTTATACAGAGATTCGATCATCAAATTCACCGCATGTTAATGTAAATACATAGCGAGAAATTATAAATTATTTAAATTAATCCCAGCGTGTTAAGAAAATCAAAACAAGATTTTTCTGAACGTTTCGATGTGTAAGCCACAGCTTCTTCAACAGATTTTTTCGGAAAAATATCCGAAGTTAAATAATTTATAATGAATCAATCTGACTCGGCGCTCAAATTTTTCCAGGAAATTCGTAACACCTACGGCCTGGAAACCTATAGCATAGCTAGAAAATTTACGAAAGAACATCAATAAGGCATACATCAATACTTAAGGTCAAATTGATCTTGTCTTGTGCTAATCAGCGAACCTTGAAGCCACGGTAGGGTCTGTCAACTCCAGCGAATGTGAAACTAGTTCGGTTAGGCAGGGTCACTGAACACTCCTTCAATAATCACCAAAATTACCCCTATAGCAACAAGTTCGGACAACCAGGCTTCACCCAACCTTTACTTTCACAGTTTGTTAGCTCTTAAATCTCCTCTATTGCTCCCAATGATCCTTCCTGGGCGAATCGAATGGGACCGCGTTATATAGCGGAGCATACTAAAGGTTTTTAGTGAGGCAACTAATTTGCTACTAAGTCATCTCGCTGCTACGGTGGTCGACAGTTGTCTGAAATCGTGCTCAAGGTAGGATGAGTTCGTAATTTGTGACTCTCAACACCCACCTTATTCACACGCAGGTACTAATGCTCAACGATATTCTGTTTAACTCGCGTTCTATGAGATGTAGAAATTATTATGCCTAAAACTTATAACTTGCTATGTAATTAGCAAAATAAATGGCTTAATAATCTTCTCCTATTTGCAGATTATGACAACACTAATTCTATTGCTTTGCGATTTTATATCAATCGTTATCATTTCGTACTTTTTCCATTTTTGGAGTTATTGTTACCATTAATGCTGAAAAATTGCTGTTTTCAATTTTGTTTACGAATACCATGTAATGTTTTCCTAGTAAATTGCCAAGATTAACAGCATTACTATCATCAAATGCTTTATTGTACGAAATGCTCAGAACTCCATACTGCATCATAAGTACTGTTTTGGAATGAAGAGGACTGATATTATTACTGCTGAATACATGTGTTGGTGCCTGTCGATCACTTTTGGGAATTCAGATACCAGAAACATTTGCGCGGTAGTCAGGAACAAGTCTGTTGAATAAGCTCGTAAATTAGTATGAAGCCCCAAATGCATCTAGCCGGAAAAGCAGTAGTACTGTAACAACAGAAGACAACGGCCAGGCAAAAGATCATTTATTGAGAAAATCGAGAAATATTTGTGGGTTTTTAAGTACATCATTATTCGTTATTGTTAGCAGAGAAGCAACGTATTCTGACTGGTTGCTTTCCTGCCGAAGGTTACTCTGTTACCACTTTGTGGCCGTTTCTTAGACAGTCCGTTGGTATATCTGCGAATCGTATCCGCCCACGATCAGTCTGTTGTGATCGGTTGTTGAGTTCATCAAGGTTAAGCTCTGTTCTTGTTTTTTATCATGACCCTGATTTGGGACGTAAACATCGACGTCAATTGTTATTCAGAATTTTGACTTGCGGATAGCTCTCATCACAGTAGAACATAATAAACTATTTTCCCACAGGTACTTCAAGAATTTATCATCCAAAGAGTTCTCAAACCTGACTACTGAAATTAACACAAGTGAGGGAGATCATGAAAAGGCTGAAACAATGACACACTACTTCTGCAGGGTCCTCACACATAAGTTGCCACCATCGGCATTGTCAACCCTGGTCGCGCCACAGGAAGACCAGATAAATGTTTTTCAACATTGACTAAAAATCATACTACACTTTCCAGGCAAACTAGACACTAGGAAAACGATGGGATCGCGTGACTCTCAAGCAAAGATTCCCAAGGAACTTGTAACTCATGTAGCCGGCCAGATGCATCCACTCCTTGTGACTTATGATTTCCAATTAAACTTTTGTTCTCCGTTATTACTATTCCTTTGTCTCACACCTCTGTTTACTTTCTATATTATGCATTTCTTCTACTTCCTTCTCTTTCTTTGCGTGCTACATAGATTGTGGCGACTTGAACTGCCGCACATATGTGCAAAGTTCTATGTCGAAAACCGACCGACCGGCCTACTAACTACAAACTTAAAACTGCTTCTTCTCTATGGCGTGTTGCCAAGCGATTGGGAGGATGCAGCAATAACCCCAAACACAGGGCAGAATCTAGGCACCGCCCTTCAGACTACAGGCATATCAGTCTTTCTGGCTCACTGACCAGGACAGTACCAAAAACTTTACCGTGGTATATCCGCGAAGCAACGAATTGTTATCCATCGGGCGGTACGGTTTACTATGAAATTTCTTGTTTTTACCTTATGACAAAAGGGAAGCTGACTCAAACCCAGGGACAAAGACAGACCCGTTGACGTTTTTTATAAATTTAATTAGAGCTTTTGACGAAGCACGTCACATAAAATTGCTGTGGGAATCTGCGAAGGTTTAGGTCAAAGCCAACCTACATCAACGGATTCCTCTTAGATGGGGAGAGATAATCAGAGCCCGTTCAAAACTGTCTTCCCTGATTAACAGTACACAGTGGCATGCCACAATGTATTGTGCTTGGTCCCTCATACTTATCTTGCGCTTCAATGAATCACCTGGGTTCACCAAATCACTCATGGCTCTCTAGGCAGACGTCCTCAGCATCCAGTGAGAGCTTGAAGATGACACTGATATGATTAGATTGCAGAGAGATCTCAGAAGTCTTCTAGATAGATCCAACTTTCATTTTCTCCATCAACACAGTTAGGTTCACAGCCATGCCAGCTGGACACGTAGGCGTAACTGAGTGCAACATGGAGGGGATACCATCGCCTCCAATTCTAATGTACGCTCATAATAGTCCGCTACAAAATATCTTCGTCGAACCATCGCACGGCGGCAGACTGCATTTTATATACACACAGAAAACACGTAGGTGATTTGCTAGAATAACTGGTGAAATATTTGCCACTTTAAAAATATCTTAGGCGAGGTACAGCCCAGTATCCCTTCTCCAGACAACTGGCTGTTCACTCAAACGGCACTCATATTTTCTAGGAAGATTTCATCAGAACGCCACATATATGATCTGCATATGGAATTACTCGACAGTCTAAATCTCCTTCCTTTATGATGACATAGGCAGAGACGAGAGCTACCCACGATGTCCAAAATTTTGAGAAATGACAGCGGACCTGGTATACTCCCTCTCGGACACGTCAGGCCATTTCAGAAGAGAGTGCTAGTCATCCCACTAGCTCTGACCTCTTGGAGCGCACTGTTGTAAGAAGTAGTGTCTGCGCCCTTAACTGTGATATTCAAGATAGGACTGGAGAAATACATGCTTTTTAAAGTTAGATATGTATTAACAGCTGCGTGGAACCCTCTATCCTAAACCAAATCCTTGTGAACCGAAAACTTGTGGACATGATGGTGTGCTTCTTGAGTAGTTATGTCAGGAGTAACATGTTGCATTTCACCGCTAATTGTAGCATAGTAGTCCATTGCCATGGTGATTTAGTAAGAAGTATTTTTAAGTGCCTTTTATTTGAATTTTCGCATTGAAAGTTCTTTTCTAAATCACATTTTATCGGTGGCACTGCATTATGCAACTGCGTTAAATTTCAGATTCAGATTTGTTGATTGAGGATAAAATGCTTGAAGCATATATTAATCATTTTCTAGTAAATTTCCGTGCTTTTCCATACCCCTCTTGAATGACTCACTTGAGGGCACTGACATCAATTCTTCTGGGAATCGATTCCAGGAGTTGATAACTTGGTGTGAGAACCAGCACTTCACAGCAATATAGTTTCTCATTGGCTTCTGAACCCTCCCGCTATGTCCTCTTAGATGTTCCTACTCGACGGGAAGGATTAGAGAGAAAACATCAGGTCCGCAGTCATTATTTAAGATTTGAAACGCTGTAATTATATATCCTTTCTGCTACGGTGTGATAGGGAGAACAGGTTTAAACTGTTTATTCTTTCCTCGTATAATAAATTAGTTACTCCAAGAATCGTACGTGTTGCCTTCCTTTGGACCCTCTTCTAGAATATATGAGTCCCCTTCAAAACAAGGACTTGCCACCTGGAGACATTTTTCCAGTCTTGACCGAACCAGAGATATATATAAAGAGGTGAATATATCTCTGTTTACATTAGTACAGCTACACTTTCATCAAAAAATGTCGCTTGAAACTGATGTATCGCAGTATAACGGATTAGACGATACAGTGAGCCCAAAATTTCAACGTATGATTTTGGATCTTCAAGAAACCATGCTAGCATCTTTGGCCTATGTATTGAAGCGAGACAATACCAATATTGATCTGAGAGAGAATTCTGCACCAAAGTCAACCGCATTCGATTATCCTGGTACACCTCGACATCAGGGGTTCCTCAGGGTTCTATCTTAGGGCCGCTGATGTTTATGATTTTTATCAACGACCTGCCACTTCAACTGAACTACTCTGCGCTTCTTTACGCTGACGACGTAAAGATTTGGAGAGCAATAAACTCATTCGAAGACTCAGACAGATTGCAGGCTGACCTGCAAACTCTGGGAGACTGGGCTCTGGCTAACGGAATGCCTTTCAACCTAAGGAATTGCAAAGTAGTGCAACTTTATTCTGGCAGATCACAGAGTGTAAATTACACCCTTGGTGGCCAGAACTTGAGTTGTGTGCCATCAGAGCGTGATCTAGGTCTTATTCTGACAGAAAAGCTAGAGACCAGTGGAAATAACACGAGGGACGTCGCCAAAGCCTACGCAACTTTACACTTTATGCAAAGGCAGCTGGGAGCTCTTACTCCCGAACTATTCTTAAGGTTGTATACGACATACGTGAGGCCACTCCTTGAGGTGCATAATATCATTGCTCCTCCGCTACTCAAAAGGGATGCTAACATTTTAGAAAGTGTCCAGAGACGAGCGACAAAATGGGTGATCGGCCTCCGCAACAAATCATATGAGGAAAGACTGAAGAAATTAAGTCTTTTCACACATAGTTACCGTAGTCACAGGGGAGACCTCATCACCGTCTATAAGATCTTAAATGACCAGGCCCACCCTAATAAAAGCATCCTGCCATTAAGTGATTATAGGCTTCCACGTGGTAAACCACTAAGGATAGCCTACCAGAGACCAAAGACTCGAGTGCGTTCACATTTCTTTCTGCTTCGAGTTTGCCGTTTCTGGAACGCTTTACCGGCGGCCGTGACTACAGCGCCATCTGTGGAGACTTTTAAGCGGAAGCTGTGTCTTAATGGCTTATCCTCTTAAAATTTAAAACCACACTGTCAATGGATAAGCATAAAAACTAAATCCCCACGACCCGTTCTGTCTCCTCTCAATGTACCGAGTACTCCATCTTTTTTCTTGGTTCACCTTTATTATTTCACTTATCTCAACCTATATTATTTACACTACAACCTATTATTATTACTATTCTGCTTTTATGAATACACCGAATGACCAACGGGAGTTAGGTCAAACTCCATTCACGGCAGCAACAGAGTCCTAACATACTGCATACTACAAACCACAATTTGACCAATCCCCGCACCACTCCTCTTGAAGCCTACCAGAGCTAAAGCAGTCGAGTGGCGGGACTAACTATGCAGAAGTTCACGGAAGATCTGGAACCTCTACCTTACAATCAAGAAGCGAGCTCAAAGACATCACCGGTTTATACTAGCTCGTAATCAGGATATTGGATATTGGACAAAACACGTAGCGGTGCTCTCAAAGAACGGACATACCTAATTGTCGTCTTAATGTCTGTATGTGATATATGTGGAGACTTCTTTAGTATATATGCCCATTATTATCTCTCGTGTCTGTATTGTGGTTTCCGTAGTTGTGTCTTTCGATTAGGACAAGATGTAACATATAGTTACTTAGTATAATTAGTCTAGAGTTAAGAGCATCTGACCTTGACGTAGTAACTTGTGGCAATCCGTAGTGTCCCGACCATATAGTTACAATCTACCGTGCAAGCGCTTACTGCTGCAAAGTCTAGAATTAATTCATCACCGTGAGGTGTAATACAAGTTCTAACTTTCACGACTGTAGATTTCTACTTAAGTAGAAACTATTAGGGTTACAATTGTAACCCTAATACTAGTTTCTGGACAGTTATTTCTTTATTTGAGTAGAACTGATTAGCTACTTGTGGTGTTCAAGAAGTGTACTTGACTGCGAACTTTGAAAAGGGAGTGAATTTTACACGCTCTTGTTTAGTTTTGGCTTTTGTTGTATTATACGCTCCAAAAGTCTACAGATTAACTTTAAATCAGTTTATTCTGATCAAAGTTAGTTTACTTTTCAGATCTGAGTCTATTTTAATTATAGGAAATTGTTTTTTATAACATAATAGTTATATATATATATTTGTGCACTCATTGATTTTTATCGCTGACTTATAAAGGTCTGTATACATCTAAGTTATATTTAAATTTCTTCGCCAGTCTGTTCTAGACAGTATGCCCATCAAAAAAACCGCTGTGGAAGGGTTATGTGCAAATTCCCAGTGGACGAGGGAATGCAGTGTGATAACTGCAAGAGATGGTTTCACAGTATGTGCACAAACCTAACTCCTGCAGCATACAAACGCTGCTGTAAACCACTAGAAAACTGGTTGTGTAATGACTGTTGTAGTACTACCAAACTCCGTATTACAGAAGCCATTGCCACTCTTAGCGGGGCTTTAAAGCTCATGGACTGCAAGGGTCTTCCATCACAGGAGAAGACTAACTACTTCTCAGACACCGAAGATGCGACTAGCGTCATCGACAGAACAGTACATGTTCCTAATGAGTCTTTGTCAATGACTGAGTGCCCTTCAGCACAGAAGAGCACTCACCACATTCCAGTCACCCAGGCTGCCCCCACGATACTGGATAAGCCCTCCAGTGACAGTAACGGAAAGACTGCCACAAAGAAGAGGCGTACCAGGGGTCGTAAACCCGCAACTCAAGTCACCCAGGTACTAGTGGATCAAGCCTCGTCCACATCGGTGAGTAGCAGGCAGATAAATCCTGCTACGACTAGTGAGGAGAACGCCAATGAATGGCGTTACGTAGTCTCTCGCAAAACGCGAGATAAGGACAATACATTGGCCACACTGCCCACGAAGGACAGGAAGACATTCACGCTGCAGAGCAAGAAAACCACGGCAAGCAAACCTGATCTCTCTGACAGGTCGCTCATTCTCCACAAAGTGGAAGAGTCATTGGCCTCCGAACCCAAGACTAGATTTGAGCATGACCTTAACTTGGTTAAGCCCCTTTTAGACAAGCTACTGCCACAAACAGTATCAGGCATCACTATACACAGTGTATATAGAATAGGCCAAAAGCCTGACCCTACAGTAAGTCAGCCTGTACGTCTCCTCAAAGTCGTACTAAACTCTAAAGAAGAGAGGGATGCTATTCTAAGCAACTCTCATATACTTAAAGGATCAGGCATATATGTCCGCGCCGACTTAAGCCTGGCAGACCGTGTCAAAAGGAAGTCTGCGGCCCTAGAATTAAGCGAACGACGCCGAAACGGCGAAAAGAACCTTAAGATTAAGGGTTTTCGGGTTGTTCAAGTTCGCAGTTTAATGATCCCGAAACCTCTGTGGGTAGGCCGGGGAAGCACCAAACTGGATTAACAGTTTGCTACACAAACGCCTGCAGCCTGTTAAATAAACGGACTGAGCTGGTTAACATGATAGACTCCGGAAACCCGTATGTAATTATTATCACAGAGACATGGCTCACACCCGATGTCACTGACAGCGAAGTTAACCTGCCAAACTTCGAAGTGCATAGGGTGGACCGACTAAACCGCAAAGGAGGTGGCGTAGTCATTTACCTCAAGAAATGCTTAACCGTGCGTAGTATCGAAGCACTCGCTCACGAAAGTGAGTCGTGTGAACTTCTACGCTGCTGACTTAAATGCATAAGTCAGGACATTGACCTCATTGCTATGTACCGCAGTCCTAACTGCAGTGCAGATGACTTCCTGATAGAGAAGCTAGGCTCCTGGACCTCGAAATGTCGAAGTCTCGTAGTTGGCGACTTCAATGCCCCAACAGTTGACTGGACGAGCCTAACAACTCCATCCTCAGTCAACTCCTTTGATTATAAACTGCTGGAATCTAGTATATCGTTAGCTCTAGTCCAACATATCATCAAGCCCACGCGCTATGACTCACAGCACTCCTCCTCAACTCTGGACCTAGTGTTCTCCCATGGTGAGGATGTAGATCTCATACAACATCTTCCTCCTTTAGGAAGAAGTGACCATGGTGTGCTCACTTTCAAGTTCACAGCAACGGCAGCAAGGGCCAAAACCCCATCTCGACCAAACGTTTGGAAAGCTGATATAAATGCAATCGTCTCAGCAGCCAACTCAGTAAACTGGTACATCAACCCAGAGTCTCAAGTAGAAGCCGCATGGAACCAATTTAAACAACTTTATGCCCAAGTAACTGAACCTTTCATCCCTTGGTCTGTCCTAAAGGGTCGGAAACACTGCCCTCCTTGGATAAACCGAGAGATTCGTAAGTTACTTAGACGTAAACACAAATGTTGGAACTTGTTTGCCACACTTGAGACTTCTGAGACCAGGCAATTATATAACACTGCTAGAAATAAAGCTATTGCAGAAATCCGCAAATCAAGGATGAAATTCGAAGCACACCTGGCTCAAAATGCAAAGGCACAACCTAAGAAAATTTTCTCGTACATGAACTTCAGGAAAAAAACATCCAATGGTGTCCCAAACCTGACTATTGACAATGATACAATCGAAGAAGATCAAGAAAAAGCAGAAGCAATGGCAAACTACTTCTTCCAAGTCTTCACTCAGGAGTCGTCACTGCCTACAGGATCAGCTCTGGCTGCATCAGAAAAACATAGGATAGATTCCGTTGACATCGACCAAGGCATCGTGCTCAACTGCCTAAGGAAACTAGATGCAGGGAAATCAATGGGTCCTGATAATCTTCACCCAAGGCTTCTCAAGGAGTTGTCAGCACACATAGCCGGCCCTTTGACTACGATCTTCAAGCTTTCTCTCCGAAATGGAGTGTTACCGCGTGACTGGAAAGACGCCATAGTAACCTCCATCCACAAAGAAGGATCAAGACAAAGCCCTTCAAATTACAGGCCTATCAGTCTCACCAGCACTCTAATTAAGACACTGGAGAGAATCATCAAGAAAAGCATAATGGCATATCTAGAAAATAGAAGCTTATTATCAAGAGCACAGCATGGCTTCCGAAGGAACCTCTCATGCCTGTCAAATCTTCTCACTGCAAGAGAAAGCTGGGTTAAATCCAGGGACAACAGAAGACCCGTTGACATCGTCTTCATAGACTTCAGCAAAGCCTTTGATAAAGTACCTCACAAAAGACTACTCATGAAGTTAGAAAGTCTTGGTATCAAAGGCAGCTTACTAAACTGGCTCAGGGAATTCCTCATAGATAAGAGGCAGAGGGTTAGGATCAACTCGAAACTCTCCTCTTGGACAGCAGTACGCAGCGGAGTGCCACAAGGCACGGTACTTGGACCTCTCCTATTTATTTTGTATATCAATGAGTTATCTCTGCTCACCGATTCCCCTATGGTCCTATACGCAGATGACTTAAAAATTTGGAGAGAGCTGAAGGGCAACAGTGACACGTCCACGTTGCAAGAGGACCTCAACAAATTGTCAGAGTGGTCCATAGAATGGATGCTCCCGATAAACGTGACAAAATGTGCAACCATGCGCATTGGACAAGCAAGCACGAGCTCTTATGAACTAGAGGGAATTACACTTCCATCAGTTCAGACTTACTTGGACCTAGGTGTCATAGTTAGCCATGACTTAAAAACTACAGCACACTGTCGCGCGGTGGCTGCACGTAGTTTCAGGTCATTATGGGCAATTCGTAGAGCCTTCACTAGAATCACCAGAGATATGTTCACCTCCTTATATACATCTCTGGTGAGGTCAAGACTGGAAAACTGCATCCAGGCCGCCAGCCCTTGTCTAAAAGGGGACTCACACATTCTAGAAAGGGTTCAAAGGAAAGCAACACGTATGATTCATGGCATGACTAACTTATCATACGAGGAAAGACTAGACAGTTTAAATCTCTTCTTCTTGTCATACCGTAGGCAGAGAGGAGATTTAATCACAATGTTTAAAATTTTAAATAATGACTACGGACCTGACCTATTTTCTCTTTTCCTTCCCACCAGGTCGGAACACCTTAGAGGACATAGCAGGAGAGTTCAAAAGCCAAGAAGAAATCATATTGCTGTTGAGTACTGGTTCTCACACCGAGTCATAAACTCTTGGAACCGACTCCCAGAAGAAGTGGTGTCTGCAACCTCAGTTGATTCGTTCAAGAAGGGTTTGAACAACCACAGAAATTTACTAGAAAAGGATTAACATAGGCTCCAAGCCTTCTATCCTAAACCAATAAATCTGAATCTGAATCAGGGCCTCCTAAGGCTGTGCAGAGCACCTGTGGTGTCCCGAACGTTCTAATGACGGCCTATTATTCCGTGCAGTCTGCACCATGCGATCCTAATAGTTTCTTACTTAAAGCAACACTAAATCATCTAGTGAATAAGGCACTTGGCCAGTGTATACCACTGCACTTTAGGTAGAATGGATGTCGATGCACCAACGTAATGATTATCTGGTCGATTCACTTAGGTCACTCTGAAGCGTTAATCCTAATTTAATTGAACTTGTAACATCTGATATTCGAAGATGTGGAAATTAATTAATTCGTGAGATACCGCTTAGGCCATAATCCTTTCTGCTCTGCTACCAAAAAGCTATGTTTTTCTACATTGGTTGCTAATTCGCCATTATTTTTCGTAATATCTTAGCAAATAATATGGAAGTTGCTAAATAATTCCTTTTTCGTCGTTGAAATCTTGACATACGTCTATGATCCTGCCCCCTAAGCAGTATGGTGTGAGGACAATACGTAATAAATGTGAGTGGTATATGAATTGCATCGGTTAGTGAGTGACAATCGAGGGTGCAACTCATCAGGATACAAAGACTTAAAACGTTTCATTTTTGTTTTATTGACCACCCTGTGAGAAAATCGAAGTTGTGTGCGCTTAAGCTTTGTCACTTCATATATATGGTGTCAGTAGTATAGAGAAAACATTGTGAACTTCCTAATTTCTCTAGTGTGCTTACTATTCTGTTTCACTCTATTGATGATCTGTAATTACAGTTATTGGGTGGTGTGATAGTGATCTTAGATATCTTGGTTATGCAGCAGAAATGAAGTTCGCCGCATGATTAATTTAAAAATGTGCTTAGAGGTGGTATTTGTTCGTTTTGATGCTTGTTTTCCATCGCCGATTTTTGGATAGGTTTTTTGAGAATCGTGTGACTTCAGAGTATAGGATCTGCGTAATTCGAAACTAGTCTAAAATAAAAACAATACTTTCACACGTAGAAAGGCGCTAGCTAGAAACATTATTCTTCTTTCGAGAAACTAGTCATCTTGAGCGGCCATAATCTCGCTAGCGATCAAAATCATTATATCTGCATGATAGGTAGCTTAAAACGCAAAACTGTTTCAAGCTGCCAATCCGATGGTCTCCTGTGGTCACCCTTATTACCTGTTGGGTTACAGTAAACGGTATTGGTAGTGTCAAACAGGTTTTAGTTAGCATCTAAGCAGAAGTAGGACCAGAAATGCTTATACGTGGCAGAGTGTCTACCATCAAGAACAAGGTTTGAATATTATGCGGCATATTTCTCAGGACGCAAGATAACTTCTGACTTAGTGACCAATTTGAGTAAGTTTGTCGCCAATATATTTTGCACTGACTTAATACGTAAGGACATTACGATACAATAAACTTGTAAGAATATCTGAAAGGGGAAATAGATCTGGGTAGGAGGACAGCGTGTATTCACTGGCTTTTCATTAATCTACATTCCTTTTGGAATTAGGCAGACATGTAACTATAGAATTCCAGCCTATCTAGACCAATGATTTCAGTGGCATGACCTGTTACTTTCGCACCTTTCAAAAGGTAAGAAACACGCATAAACCCCTTGAATTAAAAATAAGTGAACTATATATGTACTCAGCTTCTAGTTAAGAGACTTACCTCAGTGATATAAGGTGTCTATTTGGTGGTGAGAATCTTACTCCTACGTTTGTTATATTCGAGCCGAGCATAGTTCTCATCGTGGATTAACCCATTCTTGGTCTTCATTGAGTCAGTCTATATTAACAAAGTGTTTTCCAAAAATTGGCTGGTTAGAAATGTTCACTGTAAATGCTTGAGTGAACTTTTGGCTGTGGAATTATTTGGCTTCCTAATTAATCAGTGATTGTCAACTGAAATTCCAGCTTGGGACTTTGGACAAAGGTGCAGCAATGTAGTTTGTCATACTTCATAAAAGTACGTGTAAAGGTAAGAAAGAAATGACTGATTGTAGCTCATGTGTTCATAAGGATAAACGCTAAGTGAAACTGAATAAAGCGAGAACTACAGTTTTCGCAGAATAAAGTGAATACCTAGATTACCAGATAGTTCAGCCTCACTTATTTTATTCATAAGTCAGAAGAATAACGGAAATATATATGCGAGAAATTCTCATGTCTGGGTAGTAGGATATATGATTATAAATTATATTCAGCTGTAATGGAAAGCCAGTGTTTACTGTATAATTGTGAGCAACTTTCTAGACATTAGAGATTGTGATAAATGGGGTTATCATATGCATTTTAGACAATGGTAAAATGAAATAAACCAGAATTACACAATCAGGGGATTTTCTGTCCAATAAAGGTACGTTAAATGTCTCAGGAGATAGGAGATGAACCCTTTTCACCTTTCCTAACAAACAACTTTAATATTTCCATAAAACTATGTGTTGTGTAACAATTAGTTTTAAAACTGCAGTATATATTGTTCGCAGTTGTAAAGAGGAGAAATCCATTGACGAGGATGTGAAGTTACATCGACTGCGATGGCTAAGACATGTGTTACGTCGGACTTCAGTTTTCCAAAGTGCTATACTGGTTACAGTGATCCTTTCTGATGGTTTCACATTATCAGGATTGCAGCAGTTACCGTCTCATTGTTTCTTTCACTATAGTGAGGCTCTGAGTGCAGCGGAATTACACTGACGGGAAGGAGGACAGCGGTAGATGGGAATCTGGGTGTCCCGACTGTACTTTGTCCTGTACTCTATCATCAAGTTTCCCTTACGGGCACACTCCAGGAATCATAATGCCGGGACATTCTCCGTATGACAGGCCTCAGGCAATCGTTCCTGGAGCTGTTCGATCATGCAAACCATACTTTTTTCTAGGGTATTCGAAGAAGTTAGCATCTATGGGGTTGGTAGTGGCAAGATATTAATTGCCAATGCACTTCCACCTGCCTATTGTTCCTCCTCTTAATTTTTTCCTCTTATAAATTCTCTGCTTTCCACATCGCTAATGCTTTTATCTAAAGTCCTTTGATACACTAGATGTTTGAACCAGCCAGTTCTAGTCGATAAAGTGTGAGATATTGATGGAATTCGTTCAGATTACTTCATAGTTTGTTTTATTTCCTAGTAATAATAATAGCTTTATTCCAAACAGTACTTTTGGTACAAATATGGAATTTCCTACCAAACACTGGACATATTTGGGCACATTTTGCCTATTTTCAGGGTTAGATAGCAATTAGTGGAAGGGACTGACAGCATTCTACTATTACTTTGTTTGGTTGTTCGGTTCGTTTACGACAAATCCTTTTATTTATTTCTCATAAATTTAACTTACAGTCTTTAGGTGCATTTTTTATTTACTTCTTAAGGTGTATCATTCAGAATTTGTGCCTGCACCAAACACCGTGGGAAATATGGCTCTGTTACCTTTACGTACAAAGTTCTGCGGTCCTGCACCTATGAATCCAAGTTTAGAGAAAGATATTATTGATGAAGCACTATATTTGTTCAAATCACTTATATTTTTTCGACAATATAAACTGAAAGTAAGATTCATTTTTTAGTTTCTACTTTTGTCATTCATAAGTATTTTTGATATTTTTCTGTCGTATGCAGTAAAAAAAAAAGTCTTCAAGTTTACACTAGTGAACTAACATTCATAGTTTCATCTTTATTTTCCGGAGTTTTAAAAGCATTTAAAGACGGTTGCTTAAAATCTTGCTATCTAGGCAAGAAACATAGGAAAGCTCAGGTAATGCAACGGATATATCGATATAATCATTTAGCAGTGCGTGACAAATTTTTACTCCTAAGAATTAATTTATTCTCGTGAAAAAAGATCGACTGTTTAATAAGAGTGACGCAAAGCCATTCTCAGATATATGCGAAATCCTATAAACGCTGAAATTAAAAAAATTTGCAGCCAGGAAAAATCATTTTGGGTATTTAGTTCATTCCTGGTATGTGCTGCGATGTTTCATAGAGAGTACATGTAGCTCCTGATTAGCATCGTGATGTCTTGTGAACATCGTAGATAAACATTTTGGGCAAGCCTGCATTGCACGCGATTTCATTCGACGGTCTCCTCAGTATGTGCCCGATCTATCTCCACTTTCTCTCACATATTTATCGAGCAATCGGCTCTTGGTTCGTTCTCAGCCAGAGTTTCTTGTTGCTAATTCTTTCTGGTCGGTTGGCCATTTGATCCTCAGTATGGAGCCAGTCAGCGAAGGTGGCAGCTGTTCATAAAAGTCTGTAACTTGTTGGTGACCCTTTTCGTGGCACGCAGTGCAAGTTTCTGACCCATATAGAAGAACTGATTGACTTCCCATTTGTGTTGAAAATGAGAATCTTGTTGTTCATGCTGAGGCGAAGTACAGAAGATTTTCAAGCTGGTTTCAGGTTGATGAAAGCGTACCTTGCCTTCCCGATTCTCATTTTGACATCTTCGTCCATTCCGCCTGTAGTTGAAACGATGCTTCGAAGATAAGAGAAGAAAGTAACCCCGGTTGTTGTTGTTGTCGCTGTTGGTTGTTTGGTTATCTTCATCATCTCCGTCTTCTCTGTGTTCACTTGCTGCCTCTTCAACCAGCCAGTTTTATTGGTTTTCGCCTGCAAGTCTTCCACTTTGTGTGACATTAGACACATATCATCTGCGAAATCCAGATCTTCTCAAGTCTTCTTATCGGTCAGTGCAGTTTATTCCTGTCTTCTCACTCCATGTTCACAGTCTGACGCATAATCTAGTCCACCACAATGAAGAATATCATCGTGGGTGACAATAGGCGGGCAGCCGGCTTGTCTTACTCCTCGCTAAGTTCCCTGCTGTGGATCACCTGACACATGATATTGTCATATAGGCAGCTGTTGAATGAGATTGTTAAAGATTTGGGCACTGCACGTCGTAGTGTTGAAGCAGTTTCCAAATTACTTCTCGGTCAACGCTGTCAGGTTAAGGCCTTTTCGAAGTCGATGAAGTTGTTGAGGTAGAGATAGGTTCGACTGGCATTCTCTGCTTTGTTCTGTGATGATGATGGCGATGCACAGAGTTGCAATTTGATCAGCACATGATTCGCCTTTTCTGAATCCAGCTTGTTCCAGTGTGGATGGCGGATTTCTGCACTGAGTGCATCTTTTATTCTCTCCAGGATGAAGCGACTTAGTATTTTACTTGGCGTGGACAAGAGCATGATTCTACGCCAGTTCTTTCACAGACCTAAGTCGTCTTTCTTTGGTAGCTTGACAAGGCAGTCTTTCTTCCAATCAGTAGTCACTTTTCCTTCTTCCCAGACCTTTTGCAATGATGGCGTCAGCATATCTGCCGCAGTCTCAGGGTGCATTTTCAGTGCTTCGGAGGGAATTCCGTCTGGCTATGCTGCCTTCGCAGCTGAAATTCAGTAGCTTGATCGCATTCAGGATTTCCGTTTTTCGGAGTATTGGAGCCCACTGGCAGTTAACCTACTTACGTTGATGCAACTTTTTAAATAAATAAAGTCAATATATTTGAAATGCTATCATGTATACTTGCAACTTACCTTTAGTATAGTTTGTGCAATTGTTATAACTTCACTGAAGTGAATAAACCCATCTCCACTTTGTTATGTCTGCGCTTACTAATTGGTAATAAAGGTAATGAACTCGACTGGTACCCTAATATGCCTATTTGCCCGTTGTCCCTTCCGATTCACTGAGCCACGCAAATATTAAAAGACAAAGGCTGGCCTGTGACTGTTAGGTACTGTACTGTACATTTATTAGGAAAACGACACATGATATCTATACAGTTTTGCAACACTGAGGTCTGCTCACAGCCATGAGAAATGATTGATCGCATAATCACTCACAACATTTGTGAGAAAAGATAATATACTATTTTATGCGGGATCGTATCAGCAATACAGTCACTTTAGATTGCGAAAATCCTATGGTGATTCACGTTTTTGCTAAAGAAAGAAGAATACTACAAAGTGTTGATCATAAAATTGATATGCTATGCCTTTCTGTTGATTTGTCATTTCTAATTGACACTATGAAGTGTAATATCAATTTCCTGTATTCATCATTGGGATTCACAAAAAAACCCTGATCCTATCAGCCGATCACTATGTAACAGTTAAATTGCTTTGGCCTAAGACACAGACTCAATTTTGTCAATTCATGACTGTATTTCACATTTCAAAAGATCAATGGAAGCTATTTAAGACTTCCTGGCATTGCTCCTTTCAACGGAGTCAAGGGTAAATAGTGGATTAGGATACCTAAAGCTCATTATTTAACTTCGTAGTTAAATAAGTACTATTTCATGCTGTCATGAATGAAAGTCGTTCTAACGAGAACCTTTTTAATCGTTTAATTTCAGTTTGAAACCTTCGGCTATTTATTCTTATTATAAAATTCCTGTATTGTTGAGCAAGCTGATGAAGTAATTCCTTTCAATGTGCGTTAGCTTCATTAGTGAATACGATTTTCGGAATGCATGATAGACAAGTAGTAGTTGGATGATCCAGTGTGTAAACAGATTTCCTTTCCTTCAAAGCATTTTGAACAATAACATTTAACAGATCTAAAATTGTTAAAACTACCCTTTTCTACTTTGCATAGTGGCATTTTCATGTGTCGTTGAACAAAGCAGTAACTCTTTGGCTTCAGATGATAAATAATAAAATAATATTTTGTTAATATCTTAGACACAAATGTGAAGTAGTTGACATGTTTTGCCATTCTTGTAAAGTGGCGGTGCTTATGATTGACCTACAGTTAATAAGCCCCGAGTTTGAATGCCTCATCACCTACTTCAGCCTGGACACAACTCAGTAGTATCATCAGCCATCATACAATGCATATAACTCATAGTCTAGTCTGCATTCTGGATAGCACAGTTTAAACATTCTTGAGAAAACAAAAATATTGTTTTAATCCGCTTTAGTACTTACTCCAAATGTAAGAAGTAAAGTAATTGGGCATGTTGTCGAAGTCTTGTTCTCTAAAGAATTCGCTTTAATTTGAGTCCGCTAAAGAATAACGAATTTTAGTTATTTACCAAGTGGTCATTTGACATTGTTCAAATTGCACTTTATTTTCCGTCTATGCGCAACATCCTGATAGGCTCAGCATTATACTAAGCAAGATGATCAATTCTTCGCTTTAATGTAGGCGGTAAAAATAGTTTTAAACAATCTATTTTGAATCAGTTTACGATTTTGTTTAAATTTCTCGTTCATCTCAGTGTCTTTTACCTATTTCTATGATTCCTTAAATACGTATATAGAAAAAGATAGAAAACTCGGCATTTTATGCGTGTATTTAAATGCGGGCTTCAAAATTTTATGAAAAAACAGTCACTCATACACGCATACGCTGACAGTAGTTGTGTGCTAATCTACCTCATATTCGAGTTAGAAACATATAGAAGTGTATGATTATGTTGAATAAATAAAATATGTTGGCATTGAGAAATAGTCCTCTATTAGGTTAAGCATTCAATTTGATGAGTTAGTTAAATTTATTGTTTCTAATCGATAAGCATCTTGCTGGTAATTGTATCATCTAATTTCTTATATCTTCAAAATATATATTTTAATTATCATATGAAGTGGTAGAAAAAATTAATATTCTTGTACTGCTACGAATAGCACAAACTATGAGACATTTTTTTATTAACCTACTACTTCTTTAGCCGAAGCCGACATTCAACTTATAATGTTGCTGTCGAATGACTGGTGTCCAAACTATTAGATTGAAATCCCCTGTGTGTAACTTAGTAAATCATATTTATTGTATACAGTGTGGTAACTAGGCTGCGTGGTTTCCCAGTACATATGAGC
This sequence comes from Trichobilharzia szidati, assembly GCA_944472155.2. NCBI lineage: Eukaryota > Metazoa > Platyhelminthes > Trematoda > Strigeidida > Schistosomatidae > Trichobilharzia > Trichobilharzia szidati. Next base: position 9,514,257 of record OX235279.1, read on the forward strand.
TACATTTTCAAATCAATAGTGTGCAAAGTTGAAAATTAATCATTGGATAGGTGATTGATGAGCAAACCTGACTCCGTGGCCATCTGGGATGCTAGACTTTTAGTTAGAAATTCAGTTATCCAGAATAAATATTTGATCTACCAGTCTATGAGGCACATTCATTGCTTGAGGAGTGATGATGCTACACAGTCACCTAGGTGAAGTTGGGTGATGTGGGATTCGAACTTAAGAGCACTAGCTGAAAGTTTAGTGCTAAAGGAGATGAGGTAGATCCTGGAAAAAAGCGGGACCCCTCAGGAGGACTGGAAACGGACCCAGAGACCACAACAGATATGGTCACGCCATTACTACAGGATATGGGGCGAAGGGGAGCTAGTGGCTGTTTGGAAGAAAGGCCACCTTGTGGAGCTGTCAAAGAAGACTGAATTAAGTCTTTGTAGGAATGGGCGCACAATGATATTTCTATCTACTTCGAGGAAAGTAGTAAGCCACGTCATCCTGAAGAAATGGCATGGATAGGAGACTTCGCCTTAAACAGGCTGAATTCAGGAAGAACAAGTCATGTGCAGATCAAATATCAACGTTATGCATCATCATGTAAACCCTGAAGTGGTTTACACAAACTCAAGTGGGACCGGAATGTTCAGTGACAAGTCGGGCTATTGTTCGAGGGTGATATGGGGAAGGAGGAGGGAATTTGTGGACAGTCGGGAAACTGGTTGAAAGTAATATGAGAGAACCGAGTGCAATGGACGTATGTCATTGAGACCCTATGTCCAACGGGGAAGGTAAGGAATTTTAGATGAAAACAGAAGTATTTTTGTTGTATTTCCGAACTGAGCTGAGAATAAACCCAGCACTCAGCATTGAGTACAGCTTCGTATTGAGTGTATGTAAATGGATCAAAGATTCTAATAGTAATTTTTATCAGCTTGAGATCCATAATTCTCATGATGGTGCGAGACATCTTGTTATGTCATTCAAACAGGGATATGGGTGGGCAATAATGTGGGCATATCTAATCCTGTCTTAGAATATCGTATCAACATATCTTATACTTTCAAGTATTGGTTTGGTAGGGATTTTGTTTAATTGTATGGAGGATTTCATCATGAGCTGAAATCAGTTAGAGAACCACTGGAAAACCTGGGAGTACTGGACAGCCAACTGTTTCGTCCTAGTTTGGGACTCTTCATCAGTACGCGCCCACCGGGATTCGAACCCAGGACCTTCTGGTTACAAGGCGAGCTCGTAGACCATTGAGCCACTGGGACCCGATCCAATGGTCCTTGAATTCTAACTTCTGCCAATTCACGACATAGCGCGCGGGTCCCAGTGGCTCAATGGTCTACGAGCTCGCCTTGTAACCAGAAGGTCCTGGGTTCGGATCCCGGTGGGCGCGTACTGCTGAAGAGTCCCAAACTAGGACGAAACAGTTGGCTGTCCAGTACTCCCAGGTTTTCCAGTGGTTCTCTAACTGATGTCAGCTCATGATAAAATCCTCCATACAAATATCTTATACTGTCAGCCCAGAATTCATACCAACAGTCAGTTGTTTGCAAAAACCAATATGGGAATTAGTTTATTATTTTGTTTCTTAAACAAACCCAAAAAGAAAACCCACCACCACCAACATAAAGCATTACCTAGATTTTTTATGCAGACATTGTATCCAGCAAGAACGGTCAAGTTTCCTATTATAAATAGCTTGGTGCCATAGATTGATGTAATGCAGAGTAGATTGATTTGGCTGCAGACTAGACAGCTAATAGGAACTATTATTTCTTTTGCTAAAGAAAATGTTATAAGAATGACTTACAAATAATTTGTGTATCTTTCTGTTATTCACAGTGTCTTAGAATATTTTATTAACTACTAAGCATAAATGATGACAAAAAGTGGGAGACAATACGAATTATTCTTTCTTTTACATTGATATTGTATTGTTACTTTTGAAAATCCTCTATGCCTAATATAATTGTTTTTCTTGTGTTTAGAGTGAAGCCGATCGTGTACTTGTTTACTTGGTTCTGTACATCCTGGAATGCTTAAGAAAATTACAAAAGGTTAGTTTTGCTCTACCGATTAATTTGAAAATAGTTATGAATTCACGGGGTAATAATTATAAGTTCTACATTGATTAGCCACCGGGATGTAGGTTACCAGTGTTATATTCCTAGTCCAGTGTGCAACTTGTTTATCAAGCTATGCGACTAGCCATCTTGATACTCTTCGAAATGGTACTAGACATATTAGAGGCAATCGGTCCATGTAGCCGTGTAAGGAATGCTATGAAATTACACCGCGCTAATCAAGGTACTCTACTCGTGCAGCTAGATGAGAGCCAATGGAGAGTTATCATCTGAAGTGGTGTCCGTCAGGGATGCCCACTTCCCCCCATTTCTGTTTAATTTCATCATAGATGTTCTAATGGATCGACTTGTTACCAGGGAATAATCTTGTTGACTTAGATTAGCATTCATTAGTTCATTTCATAATTACTTACTAACCCAAATGTGAATAAACATTCCAATTTCATAATGTGATCATTTTTATTATGTAATTTTGAAAACAACCTTGAATTGTCACACACGTAGTTATAATGGTGTGTAGCATTAATACATAAAAGTAATGACTGGGATTCATGTGATTTATGGTCATTTAGAGTTAGATTCTCTAGATCAATATCCAGTGGAATATGATGGATGGTGAATTTTAGAAAACACAGATTTTGTACGATTATAAATATCCAGAATACAGATGTGTTGAATTTTTCTTTCTTTTAATTGTTTCAACATTGAGCAAGATAGAATTATTGTAAAATTATGTGGAATAATCCAAGTGTGTTTAGATAATTTTGCAATGGTTTCTGTAAATCTGGTTGCATAGAAAAATGTAATTGTATTTTGTAAGGGATATATACACCTGTGCACAACTCCATGATATAACGTCAACGGCCATTCAGTTTTATTCATGATAAATATAAATAAAGTCACTGAATTTAAACTAGGTGAAGTCACAGTTGCAAAATAATTGTTTTAGTGTCCCTTGACTCACATTTGTGTGTGTGTGTTATTGCATACTGTTGTAAAAGTTAATAAGTGTATGCATGTACACCTGTCTAGTTTTATTGCCTATTGTGAATGTTTGGGATGAAGTAAGAATCAAGTTAGAAACTGTCATTAGTAGTCACTTCATCATATTTAAGTTTATTATATACGTATCATCAGATGAGATCCCTTACGAATTAACGCCAAGAGCTCATTTCTTTATTAATATTTTATGCATAAATTTTACTGCATTTAATTAGTAGATTTTATGATTTTTTTTCCAGATTTTTTATTTTACATAAATGAACGAATTAACTAAGTATCTCTTCACTCATTCCTTATAGTGTCCTAACAGAATTGTTGCAGGAAAAGAATTGGCTGCTATGGCTATCAGCCGTTTTGATTTACCAGGTGATCCAGATTTCCCCCGAGAACTGAACAATATGTATGCTAAACCGAAGAACTCTACAGAATTGGAAACAATGCGTGGTTATCTTACTCAGCTAAGGCAGGAATTGGGTGTACGCTTAATAGATAAAGTGTATTCTGATGACAACAGTCCGCCAAACAAGGTAATTTTTCTTTTTTTTCTTTCCTTCACGTTCCCCAGTGGAACATAGGGAGTCAGTGTTTATTTTACAGGATGCGGTTGGTAGCCTCATGCCCAACCTTTCCTCTTCACCAGCATTATTTCTGGCTTAGCGAGGTAAAGGAGTGCGTCGGCCGGGGATCGAATCCCGGACCATGTGCATGGTCGGTTTAATTGAGTGTTTTGACTCATAAAAACAAGTTCACTTCGAGTCCTTTCTTGCTCAGTTTAAACATAAAGGATTGTTCCGTGGATTAATTGCATATTGTTCTCAGCACCCGATTATTGGTCAATAATGACTCATTATTTCTGGTCTCACCACCAATTATTTCAGCCTTGAGCAGCTGAATGTTATTGCAATGAGTGTTTCATAGTCTGGTTCATGAAAAAGGCTGATTCGAGTAACTGAGTTCTAAGAACATCACGATAAATATAAAGGAAGCACGGTATTACACCTTTTGAGTGTGAAATAAGCATGAAATTGAAATTAAGTCCTGCTTGACTTACTAAATTTCTCTTCAGTTTGTAATGAAAAATTATCAGACATTTAAACAGGATAACAAAAAAGAAAATATTCAGACATTTAAAAGACAAAGGAAAATTTGAGCAAAGAATATTCTTTTTGATGGTTTCCTCTTCCGGCCCTACAACTATATATATATATATATATATATATATATATATAGTATTCTGAAATAGTAGTCAATAACAATATTAGTGTTTTTTAAATAATACCAATTTGTAAAGTAAGATCTATGGAATTACAGTTCACTAAAGATGCTTAAATTATATTAATAATAATAATAAAAATACAATAGCAATTATAATTTAAACTTCTTTAATGAACTGTAATTCCATTGATCATACTTTACAAACTGATATTATTTAAAAAGCACTAATATTTTTATTGACTACTATTCTAGAATATTCTATGTATATAAACATACATATAATTGTAAAGCCAGAAGAGGAAATTATCGAAAAGGATATTCTTTGCTCAATTATTTTGTTTTTATACATTGAATTTGTCAAACGAAAATACAATTAGTAAGTTTTTGATGGAGTTATATAATATAAAAAGAATTCAGAACCTCGACTTCAAAGGAGACCTACTCAGTGACGTCCTTAGAAGAAGAATCTCCACTTCTTTAAGAAGAACTTTCTTTGCGGCAACATTGAGAGTGGTGTTCTCTAGTCGCCCGCTGATCTGCAGAAGCCCAAAAGACAAGATCCCTCACCTGACCACTTCTATGTGTATATATCAGTTCACCTGTTGTTGTGGAGCCAGGTACATCGGTCGTTCAACGCGTATCCTACCAAAAAGGGTCAAAGAACACTATCCAGCGTGGCTGCAGAAAGGAAGTAATGGCTGCATAAGGAGTGCAATAATAGAACACCTCGTCAACACTGGTCATTCCATCTCAACAAACGCCTCCTTCAAAGTAAAGTGAAGAACAAAGAACAAGTAAAGAACAAAGTGAAGAACAACCTTCCAAAGACAGTACGATTCCGTCTTCTTTGCATCGCAGAAGCCCTAGCCATTAAGCTAGAGGAACCAGAACTGTGCATACAAAAGAAAATTATTCAACCACTTCTACTCCCATGGTAACAACTGTGTTGATTTGACTTAACTTTTCTTTGTTTGTTTGTTTGACTTAACTTTTGTTTGTGTGCTTATTTTTCTACTTAAAACCCTTGTGTAATTCCGTATATTCTGTTTCCATGTACACCCTGAGTACAACTCTTTCATCAAACTATTCATGTTATTACGTAACTCTTCTTTAACAATCGTTTGTGACAACTCATCACTTTTATCTCTACTCTCTTATATCAACACTTAATTCACCTGAACTTACTAATTGTATTTTCGTTTGACAAATTCAATTTACACACACATACAAAATAACCATATATATATTTGCGATTGTCTAGCTGTAAAAATGAATTCGCCGAAAAGAGACTCTTCGCTGAACTACTGGATTTTTTATGAAACAAATTAAGGGCCATTAAAACCTTGATTGGTCAAGGTAAGGAAAGTAGTCTGAACCAATTTCTTTTGGATACGTAGATTAGGCTTAATGTAGATTCTGAGTCTTAGTAATATGTAACAGACGAACTATTGAGGTGAAGCTAAGGTTGGTTGGTATATGATAGGTAAATTTGAAGGCCTTGTTTACATCAATTTCGTGTTGTATATCTACGAGATGAGACAGTATAGAACTATGAATGGACTTTGTTTCTCTCTTACTTAACCACGCAGGGTAGTGTTCGGAAATCCGATGATAAACACGCCCAATTGTACGGCCTATGTATAACTGGCTCCGTAGGAGCAGTCAGACCGATAGATACACATAGAAGAGGCGAAGTTAGGTAGTTTATCTTTAAATCCCGAACGCAAAATAGGAGTGGTTTTGAAGACACAGCAGCACTGAACGCTCTTTGTAGGTCACTGATTTGTTGTAGAGATTTCCTTAATTTTATTTTATATTCTATTTACTATTACATCTGTATGCTTATTATAACTTATGCTTCTTTCTTGAACTGTAATCTTTTTGATCTTATATATAAGCATATATATAATTGTAGAGCCGGAAGGGGAAATTATCGAAAAGAATACATTCATTGTTCAAATATTCTTTTGTTTTGTAAAATAGAAAAAATATTTATTTTTTGGGAATATCAGGATAAGTTAATTTATGCCTGAGATTATTAACATCTTTTCATTTTATTCGTTTTCTTACTTCATTTTTTATCGTACTTACTATTCTGTTTATATATTTGCATATTACAGTCTTACGTGCGTGGCATAGCGGCTAGGACGCTCGCCGACCATGCACATGGTCCGAGGTTCGCTCCCCGGCCGACGCACTCCTTTACCTCGCTAAACCAGAAATAATGCTGGTAAAGAGGGAAGGTTGGGCATGAGGCTAGCAACCCCATCCTGTAAAAATAAACGCTGCTACAGAAACTTCAAGCCACTAACTTGAAGCCCTATGTTCCACTGGGGAACGTGAGGGAAAAAAAATATTACAGTCTTACTTCTCATTTTTTTCTATCCTGAACACAATACACACACAGTCCTCCTGTTAACCACACTACATGTAAAAATGTCATTTTGACAATAAGTTCATTTACTCAAAAACTTGAGATTCATTCAATAGGTTCTAGTTTCTGAGTCTACTCTACTTAACGTTAACATAGACTAAGAATGCATGATCAACGCACACTAAATGCGCCCCGTAAAATTATCTGCTGTAAGCACAACTTAGTTCTAACGAACTAACCACTGATAGTGGATGTCGACTAGTGAAACAATTCATGCAGTCGCTCAGATATATTATGTCTGATAACACTATTTAAAAGTATAAAAGAAATAATTTTGAACGATATGTAGAAGGCAATTGAAAACTCAGCAGCAGGGCTAAGCTGCTGATAATAGAATGGTGGTTGGTCGAGTGGATGCATATGTCCTGTTTTAGAGGAGGAGGCTATCGACTGATTAATTACACCTAATATAAAATTATCATCAGAAGTTCGTCTGGATGACGAATATACACTTGTTTTCATGTCAGAGAGCAATAATGCCACAGATAATTGAAAGGGATGCTTGTTGCGAATATTTGAAATTAATTGGCTATTAGGGACACACAAAACAATCTTATACATATGTAAGTCAATTTAAGTTAACCAAATCACTGCCAATTAAAAAAGAATATGAGACTTTGGAATCAATTAAAAGCAAACTACAAATAAAAGTGAGTAACAGTGAAAATACAGCTACAGTCTATTTATAAAAGTGTGTTAATCAGCCGTAAATTTAAATCCTTTTGGTAAATTCGGTATCGAAAGTATGCTGCGACTATATTCTGTAGTCTGGTGTAAGTTTGAAGCTAGTATTTCCAGCCATTATTCTTATCAACGAAACAGTTTTACTATTATTTTTATTCAGTAGCATATATATTACTGGCATCTTATTGTTTTTTTTTATTTAATCTAAACAGTGGTGGTTGTGCTTTGGTAAACGTCGTTTCCTGGATCAATCGCTGACACCTCTAGGAGTTTTCTGATATTTTCCCTACAAAATCTCAGCCACATTATTCAGCTTATTGAAACACACATACCATAACATTTTCTTTTTTTATTATGTAATTACCGCAACAGGGTAGTGATTTCTTTTCGTTAATTATTTGCACAAATAAATGATCAGAAACATATGCTTACTTTTCTTATGTTAAGAGATATAAATCGGAAGTGTTCTTTCAAGCTGAAAGTCATGTCTATCATGTTTATACTAGTTGTACACTTACTAAATTGGCTTTAATACTCTGATAGGATTACGAAATCACTACAGGTTAAATCTTAAAATCTCTACTTAAGCAAGGTATAGACTAGAATATTTTTAACAAATTTTACCAGTCACTTGTATTGATATAGGAACATATGTGAGAAATAAAGTTGTCAGATATGTATGGTATTTAAATTACGACATTCAAAATTGGTTTGTCTCTATACCTAATATACGACTAACTGGTTAGGTTTTCATTTTCAGTAAAGACTATATACCACAGATCCTTCGGAAGATTTGTGTTGTCTGCGAATGGTGAATTAGATTCTATGCAGTACCAGTTAGTCCGGGAAGTTAACCAGGATTCCAGTGGTTTAAGGTGATTAAGTTCATTGAGTCCATTGAATGGTCGCCCGATGTCAAAATCGCTTTGATCTGACTGGGGGCGAGCGAAGGTGTTTGACGCGAGCGTTTTCCAACTAGTCATATCAACCTCTAGTATGTAACATCTTATTTTGTCGCAAACGATTCGGCTTCAACAATTTGAAAGGTGATTTTTCTGAAGTGCTTAGCTTTGTACAATTGACTGTACTCTTTAGTGATTCATGAAGTGTGAACACACCGTTTAACAAACGTTATTTGATATCACAACAATCTTCTTCTTCTTTACTTCGGCTATCTCCTACGGGAGGATGAGCCGGCTTCATGAACATCTCGAATCATCGCTGCCCAGGCTTACTTTTCAAACTGGCCACCGGGTGAGCACAGGGCGCGTCGCTTACTGGGAATGCCGTAGCATGGTGAGAGTCGTTTGTAAGAGAGTTCATGAAGTTTCATGGGAATTTGGTACGAGTGATGTCCCCAGAATCGCTCGGCCTTTTGTTTGAGAGTGCAGCTCTAGCCTTTACACAACCAAGTGTGACCTGCAAGGCAGTAGGAGTGGAGTAGGGAGTCCACTATCCATTGGCAGCCGGTGACCGGAGTTCGGTTCATACGCCTTTTTGAATGGGGCCAGACATCCAGGACATCCAACAAGCCCTTTGTCCATACGTCTGCCGGTGAGCTTCATACGCCAGTCGTTGGAGGTTTGGAATCAGTGTTTAGCCATCTCCCCTAGACTGTCATCCAATGGACAGTCAACCTGGTGAAGAGCGCCGGGCATCCGCTTTCGCCCTCTCACTTTGGTGAAAACACCTCTGCCACGTGAAGGCAGTGAGTAGGACTTCCTCAGGAGAGGCTATGTGAGACGCCCGGTCATATGGGAGCATTTCAAGAGGGGTGGCCAACCCGCAGCGCAAGGCACCCACCCCCGACCATCCTGAGGCTTTGGATGTTTGTAACGACAAATCTCAACTGTTATCAAATAAATTGAGATATTTCGGTAGCAGATATTTAACTGTAATGCAGAGATTGTCTAATTAATATCAGGTGAAAACTGTTGCTCAGTTAAGAGATAGGCTTTAATAGACCCCCTTAATGACGACACTTATCCAAAAACCTGAATTTATCGGAAGCTTCGTTTCTTGGTATGGGCTGAACTAAACAGCTCATTTGTTCACTCGTGTTAGCGCGTGGACCCTACCCGTGTATAGCTCTTGCTAGTTGAACAACTAATATCTATTCCAACAGCTGAATGCACTTCCATATTTAAGCAGTGACAACCAGTTTCTGCTCCCAGCATGGTGGATAAAAGCCAGGCAAACCATTGTAAAAGTTAACGTGACGCGTATGTATGGATTTTGATGTCGTCAACAACGGCGTACGTTATCAAATTATATTTCATTAGCTCAATACTTGGTATATAACTTTGAAACCTGGTCCTTTTACTAAGCTTCGGTAAACTAAGTAGGACCATTGTTCCACGGCGATGCCGCACTAACCAAAGTACTCACACAGTCGTATAAGAGGTGTCATCTGAAATGATGTCCAGTATCCCTAGGTGTATTTAGTCTCAACACACATGCGATTCTGATAAACTCCAGAGATGTATTAACCTGTCGACATGGAACAGTCTCGTCGGCTTAGGGTATGCAGTCTTGTGGACACTTTCAGTTAGATGGGTAGGGAAGTCGATCGATGATGAGGTTTTGAAGCTGAACCGATTGAGGTGGCTAGAACACGTTTGAGGCTTGAACAGCCATCGCCTTCCTCGAAAAGCTGCGTCAGCGTCTGCGTGAAAATTACATTCACAAGCATACTAGCGCTTAAAATTTTGATTTAACCCATTATCTAATGACTTATTCGACTAAAAGCAAATTCCATTAATTACTTATGCATTGATATAAGAATAAAACTTCTCAGTCAGCATTGATTTCGGGCGCATTGCAGACTTAGGGCACATTGCAGATTCCGACTTAAACTCAGGGCGCACTGCAGATTTTTTGGGCGTTATTATTAGCGGTGATTGGCTAGAAATCAACCAATGGGAGTAACCCATATGTACTTCATCAACCAATGACAGCTAACTTTGCTAAACTGCGTTACAATGAATCTGAATTAGTGATTAGTAATATATAAATTGAAATTATATACTCATTTAATATGAGCAATCAATTAAACATACTTTTTACTATCTGAATACATCATAATAGGCCACTTCATCAGAAGTCTTTTACTGGACTAGAATCCTTGGAAGCGGTTGAATTCTCAGTTTGTTTTTCCACTGCGGTGAGTTCCCTGCGTGCTTGCCAACCTCCTAGTTTACCAATTTTTGGAAGTAATTAATTGCATACTTATGTTTTTAATATTACGACTATTACACAGTACTGCCCATTTTTATAATAATAATAATAATTTTATATTTTCATATGAACATAAATTTACATGAAAATGCATGCCACTTTTACAGGCACGATCAAGTATGATACAATGTCAAATAGTAGATTGTCTACAAGTTAGTAATGTTTGAACAGCTAAATATTTGATCTATGTATAAATACACTCTTTGTCTGACCCATATCGTATCATTATTGAATTTAAACCGTAGTCCTCCAGGTTGCGCAGGAAAATCGACTTCATTTCGTTTTCAACCCGTAGTTGTAGACATACGATAACCAACCAATATTGAGGTAAGTACAACGTTTACAAAGGAATAGTAAGCTGTTTTAGAAAAGTAAAGGTGCAAAGGTGAATCATTAAAGTGTAATGAAATAGGTAAATGCAATGTATCATTAATATATGCATTCATAAAGGAAATACAATGGGAGACTATAATCAGTGTAGACTGCAGAAATCAGTTTCTTTAATTTTTTTCCGATTTATTATAGGTAAAATGAGCTTTACAGGTTCTCCATCAACCATGACCAATACACTAAATAACCGAAATGACAGCATAACACCAGCTGGTGTAGAACCACAACGCCGGGCGTATTTGAGACTACGTAAGTTGCATTTATCAATCTTCTGTGACGAAGCAGCGAAACTTAACTTTGACTTCAGCCGATACAGGTCAATGTAATACCGACGTCTCAAGAAATACAAACTGGAGTGGAAGAAGCATTTAGAAGGTAAGCTTGTTATTTCAAATTAATGTACACAGAATTATATTCCAAATCTCGTGAAATTGAACCTCAGCCAGAAATTACGCCAGGAAACATGGTTACTCCCCAACAACTTGTCGTTCCAGTTGATGTTCCTTGTGATACCATTGCATCTCCACCGTCATTGGAGGAACACTTAACGACTGAACAACTGCCTGCAACTGAGAAAGCTAACCGCAGCGAGAGCACTGCAGTTGATGCTATTCGCAACATTGTCTACCGATGCAAGCTGAATATGGCAAATACTCGTATTGTGCTGGAAGAACTTAGGTCCCTGCATCCTGAGTTGCCGACTGACCCTCGGACATTGATGAGGACTGAAGACTTTTTTCAGAGGAGAGCAGTTGGTCCTGGGATGTATGTTCACATTGGTCTTCGTCGTCAGATTTTGTCTCGCTTACAAATTCTCAAATCTGAAGTCTCAGTGCCACTTGGTCTGCAGCTGAACATTGATGGTGCTCAAATTTTCAACAACTCCAAATTGCAGATGTGGCCAATACAAGGGAAGTTACTTTTGTCTGGCTGCGACAAGGTATTCTTGGTAGGTGTCTACTGTGGTTCATGTAAACCTTCAAGTATACACTTTTTTGAGGGACACTATAGTCGAATTAGAATGCATTTGTGCTAATGGTATCACATTACCCAACAGCCATCGCATTGACATTGTACTTAAGGGCGTCATCTGTGACACACCAGCGAGATCACTAGTTAAGCAAATAAGCGGTCACAATTCAACACAAGGATTCGATAAATGTGAGGCTGTATGCCGTCGTGCAAATAATCGCATGGTTTATCCTACTACATGTGCTGCTTTAAGAACAGACACGGCTTTTCGCAGGCAAACGTTGCAATGTCACCATAAGGGTAAATCTCCATTCGAGAAATTGCATATAGACATGATCACTGTTTTTCCTCTAGACAGCATGCATCTCATATACTTAGGTGTAGTTCGAAAGTTGATTGGCCTGTGAAAATTGAAGGCCACAGCTAGGGAAGATGGTATGAATAATACTATTTTAAACACTGTTAACTCTAGACTGCTAAGCTTACATAAGTTGACTCCCTCTGAATTCCAGCGTAAGTGTCGAACATTAGAGGACGTTGAGCGTTGGAAAGCAACAGAGTGCCGACTGTTTCTTTTATATTTAGGAGTAATATACCTGAAAGACGTATTGCCACCTTGCTTTTATCATAACTTCTTCGATTTATTCCTGGCATGCTACATTTTAAGTCACCTAACTTATTCTTCATATTACCTAGATGACGTCAAAAACTTATTGTTGAAATTCGTAGGTAACTTTAAGTCATTATTTGGGGAGGATAACATGGTGTACAATATCTATGGCTTACTTCATATTAGTGAGGATGTACGACAGCACGGACCCCTAGACAATTTCTCATGCTTCCCATTTGAGTCTAACATACGTTTCCTGCAGACTCTCGTTACAGGTCCCAATAACCCAGCCGTCCAAATAGGTAAACGTCTAGGAGAAAGATACTTAGTGGAAGGGGACTCTGCCAAATCAGAGATGACTACTAATGCATCTGTAAATGTGTCTAAACAGACTGCAACTTTTTCCACTTTTAAAGTAAGCTCATTTCCCCCCAACAATTCCTTTGTGGTAGGCAATATACCATTCAATGCTACGCACCTACAAACGTCTCAGAAAAAAAGAAGGAGGATTTCTACAGTCAACTACAAACAGTAATGGACAACGTCCCAAAGAGCGATATCAAAATCCTGATGGGTGATATGAATGCGAAACTGGGAGGAGACAATACAGGAAGAGAACTCACCATGGGTCGTGAGGCCCTCGGTGAAATGAACAAAAATGGTGAACTCTTCTCAGACTTCTGCGCCTTCAATGATTTGGTGATTGGTGGCAGTGTGTTCAAACACAGGGATATACACAAGGCAACATGGATTTCACCAGATGGACACACCAAAAACCAAATAGACTTCATTTCAATCTCAAGGAAGTGGAGACGGAGCCTACTGGACACAAGATCGAGGAGAGGAGCAGATGTGGGTTCAGACCACTATCTAGTACAAGGGACTTTCAAGGTGAAGCTGAAAGCCTCGAGGATACCTGGGGATAGGCCACAATGCAAGTTCAACACGCAAAAGCTGAAGGACACAATCACACAGGACATTTTCACTGCAACGGTCAGAGCAAAGCAGGAAACACTACGTGGCACCACTGAGGAATCATCCGTGGAAGACCATTGGAACTCTCTGAAGGTAATTTTCAACGAAACGTGTTCAACGGTTTCAGGAAGAAAGAAGAAACAAGACAAGGAATGGTTCTCAACGGACACTTGGAAGCTAATAGAGGAGAGGAGAATGGTGAAAGTGAAAATGATTCAAAGCAAAGACGGACGAGAGAAAGAGACGCTGAGCTCAACTTACACAGCACTGGACAAAGAAGTGAAGAAGAGTGCCAGGAAGGACAAAAGACAATTCTACGACAACCTGGCCACTGAAGCTGAGAAGGCAGCGGGCAAAAGGGACCTAAGGACACTATATCAGATAACCAAGTCTCTATCCGGGAAGAGATCAACACAAGTGAAACCTATAAAAGACAGCCAAGGGAACCCAATTACTAAAGAAGAAAGACAGATTAAACAATGGGCGGACCACTTCAAAGGACTCTTGAATCGACCACCACCTGCAACTCGTCCAGAAATACCAACAACAGCACGTACACAACTGCAAGTTGACACCAATCCTCCAACGAAAGCTGAAGTCATGAATGCAATCAAGCTTCTGAAAGCTGGAAAAGCAGCTGGACCAGATGGAATACCCCTGGAAGCACTGAAAGCGGACCCAGAGACGACAGCAGATATGCTGACTCCATTATTGCAAAAGATCTGGAAAGAGAGAAAGGTGCCTACTGATTGGAGGAAAGGTTACCTCGTGAAACCACCAAAGAAGGGCGACCTAGGACTCTGCAAGAACTGGCGAGAAATCATGCTCCTGTCGACGCCAAGTAAAATCCTGAGTCGCATCATCCTGGAGAGAATAAAGGACGCACTGGATACAGAACTCCGACCAGAACAAGCTGGACTCAGGAAAGGTAAATCATGTTCTGACCAAATTGCAACTCTACGCATTATCATCGAACAAAGCATGGAATGGAAATCAAATCTCTACCTCAACTTTATAGACTTTGAGAAGGCCTTCGACAGCGCAGCGTTGACCGCGAAGTAATTTGGAAACTACTCGAGTACTACGGCGTACCCCAAATATTCATCAACCTAATTCAACAACTGTACGACAACGGCACATGTCAAGTGATCCACAATGGAAAACTCAGCGAGGCGTTTGGAGTAAACACAGGAGTCAGACAAGGGTGCTTATTATCACCAATGATATTCCTAATTGTGGTGGACTGGATTATGCGTCAGACAGTGGGAAACGAGAAGACAGGGATATCCTGGACCGACGTGAAGAACCTAGAAGACCTGGATTTCGCGCGTGGATGATTTATGTTTGATGTCACACAAAATCGAAGACTTACAAGCGAAAACCGATATACAGGTCGAAGAAGCAGCAAAGACAGGACTCCAGGTGAACATAGACAAGACGGAGGTTATGAAAATAACCAACCAACAACAGCAACATCCAGCGCCAATCACCATCAACGGGAAAGAGGTTACTTCTTTCACTTATCTAGCTAGGGAGCATTGTCTCAACTACAGGAAGAACGGACGAGGATGTCAAATCGAGAATCGCGAAGGCGAGAAACACATTCATCAACCTGAAACCAATCTGGAAATCTTCGTCACTCAGCATCAACAACAAAATTCGGATTTTCAATACAAACGTCAAGTCAGTCAGTTCTTCTATACGGATCAGAAACTTGGCGGGTCACCAAGAATATTTTCAACAGGTTGCAGACCTTATCAACAACTGTCTTTGTTCTATACTGAAGATTAGATTGCCGGAAAGAATCACAAACAAGAAACTATGGGAACAAACAAGACAGCAACCAATCGCCCAATAAACATGCAGGAGAAAGTGGAGATGGATTGGACACTCGCTGAGAAGGCCGTTGGGTGACATCACGCGTCAGGCCAGTGCTCGAGTGGAACCCGAAAGGGAAGCGGCGAGTGGGACGTCCAAGGGTGACATGGAGGAGATCGTGTGATGAGGAACTGAGACAGTATGGATTAACATGAATGCAAGTGAAAAGTACAGTACAAGACAGAAGCAAGTGGAGGCGTGCAGTTGAAGCCCTATGTTCCACTAGGAACCCAAGGGAACAATAATAATAATATACCAGGAGTTGTTTCTGAAATTGTAAGCGAAAATCATTTTCGATTTCGAGCTTATAAGAAACCCCAGAGTTATTTTGAACACCCACTGGATTCTAGGGATATTGGAATTTATCAGGTAGACAACTTGGAGGGTGAGACAAGTATTAGGACTTTCAGTGAAATTCGGGCGAAGTGCATTAGCTTAAGTCTTTTGCATAACTCCGTTTTAATTTCTATATTGCACACCTCTAAACTGTAGTGATTTACTTAGTACTGCAGTTTACAGTGAGCCACAGTTAACCCCTATCAAGGATACAAACAAACAGTGAGTTTACTTTTTTATTCACTTGATTAAATTATAATACGCACACTTATATCAATATACGTCTTGCAAGACTTCCCTTCTTCCTATATACCTATTTTCGTATGTAATAGTCGTACATTATTTGTGGATGACTAAGCAGTTCCTGTTAGTCAAGGTACCTGCACTGAATAATGTCTTGATTGTTAGCGAGGAGTGGGTACTTGGAAAGTTCTTGATGCTCCCAAAGTCGTATTCGTGTGCAGATGTCAGGGGACATGCAGAGGTTGATGAAGGTTCCACGCCTTACAAGTTCAATCTTTTGGCACAATTCAGTAACGTCATATTTTTAATAATGTTCCTTTTCAGATGATTTCGAGCAGGCAGTTACATTGAAAACTTTAATTGAAGGTTCACAAACAAGACTTGTGGCAGATGGTAGTTGGACTGCGACAGCGTCATGTTTGCGTTTGAGGCCAAACTGTCAGACGACGAATATCGTCTTGCTGTGTCATCGGAGCTAACAACTTTAGTAGACAGCAATGTGCAAACATCGGTTGGTCGCATAATGAATGTGTTGCTGGAGCCCAACTACAGCACACATTTTTCATGGGCTGGTACTAAACAGAAAAAACAATTCAAGGATACGAGGGCGTAGGTGATTGTTTTTTTTTAATTGTTGCTTCTCTAGGAACTACTAATGGTTTACAACAAGTAGGTACCGCTGACCGACATAGCACAGTCAAAGCTCTCATGACTGCCATTCAACGTTGGTTCCATAACAGTCGAGGATAAGAAAGCGACGGCGCTCACCTTTGGTAGGTATTTATTTTTTCAAACTTCCATTTTCAGATGACCGTCGATACCAACAAAGAGAACATCCCGGACGCTGAAAGCACACGGATGACTTTTTCGGCTGATTTATAAGATGTTTTACTTATTTGACTTGCCGAAAGATTGTAAATTCCTTGTAAAATGTTGTTAAATGTATTTCTAATTAAAATCCAGTTTTTTATATCGCGAATCGTTGAGCTGCTGCTAACTTGCTGTTTATTGAAGCGACCTGTGTACGTAATAGAATTGACGCAGTGTTAGTTGTCGACTGCGGGTTAAATGCGGAACCGTAGGCGCGGTGCACCAGGCTGTAGTGTATATTTGGGGCAGACGTCGGGCGCATTGCAGACTTTTTGGGGCAGTCTTCGGGTCAAATACTCAAGATCGGCAATGCGCCCAAAGTTTTTTGCCCCGAAAAGTCTGCAGTGCGCCCGAAGAAAATGCTAGCTAGGTTGGGCACTGTGGTTGAGTGTAATTCCATTATGGGTAAATTTTATTTTGATAAAGTCTTACAGAGTTATACAGTAATATTCACTGTATTTTTTTATCAGTAAATATTACTGTATAACACTGTGAGACTTTATCAAAATAAAATTTACCCATAATGGAATTACTTATGCAGTTATTCGTACTTTTCCCACTATTTCTGTGAGCTAAACCAATGTTCAATCTAAATTAGTATTGACACTTCGTTTCATATTTCCTATCAATATGTCACAAAACACTTCATATATATGACAACCATAACGAAGCCTGACTGCTTTTTTCTGGCTATTCATTCACATGAAAATTTGCTCCAGAAAATACCACAGTTCGTTTTAAATTATTACGTGCAAAACGATGTCAGTTATTTCAAGGGACCTGATACAGACCTATAATGCGCAGGCGGCTTAATTAACTGCCGCAGATGTATTTAGGTAGGCAAATCAGTGGTACTCGTAATGGAGACAACTTCTTGTTTCGACAATCTCAAGTAAGTTATGAACAGCTGCACATGGCTAGGTTTATTTTCACTAGCTCGTTCTGGTGAAATCTAAATTCAGCAGCAACTTGTTAGGTTCCGGGAACGCCTCCCATACGTGAAATCTGCTATATAACCAACTTAATACCTGTTGAGATTGAATTCTATGACATGCGATCACTACAACCTGTATTTACGAAAAAAGGTGGAGACAATTCTCAAGTGCTGGCATCACTTTAATACATCACTAACTTGTTACAACTGCACATAATTAACATGTAAATAGAGTGAATTTACGTACCTTCAGTTTTAAGCACATTCCTCACGTAAATTATAAAACGCAGTCGAAAACTGAAACGAGCTTTGATGTTCACAGTTGCATAAGTTGTATTTAGGAATATCAATTTGAAAAATTTGTATAAACAACTTTCTGAAATTAGCAAGTTCGAACGCAAACAAAGAATGCAATGTAGCATAATGGGCATAAATGCAGCTCTGATGTCTGCATAGACATTTATTGTAATTAAACACATACGCATTGACGAAAAGTATCCATTGCATTGCATAAAACTAGAGTAAGAGCATATACATGATCAATATGAACCGGAGCGGGATCGTGACACAGAACCGCGTCTGTGAGTGGGACTTCGAGAGACAGCACCGTTATCCCTGCGGTCATTGCGCCGACTCCCTTTACGTACTTCATCACCATTGTCCATTCCATCGTGACTTGCCGATCGGGATCTGGTGGGTGATCGTGACCTGGACGCTGATCTATTAGGACGGACGTTGTTCACTCGTCTTCGTGAATCATCTCGGCGGTCATTGGGTCGGCCTCGATAATAAGGCTCCACACCTTTCTGTCTGGAATTGGATCTACGACTAGAAAGTAACCAAATATATCCAGATTACCTTGATCGCGACCGGGATCGATACCGTCTGCCGCCTCGGTGCTTATCATCGCGCCTTTCTTTAAGACGCATTTCAGCAGGAGCTAGTAAGAGGGATTCAAAAAAAGTAATAATCAGTAACAGGTAAGAAACTCATTAATATGTATATGAATATTCTGACAATCCACTGTGCATGCAGTGATTTACTAATGATCTATGCTGGAATGCAACGGGATACATTCCAACGGTTATTGACTTTAAGAGCCCAAAAGTGATTACAGAAATACACAAGACAACGAACTTAGAAACTGAAGTGTCCTTACTTTTGCGGTAACCCCTCGTAAACTCGACCTCGATATCACGACCCATGAACCGTGTGTGGTCCATGTAATAATGGGCATCTTCAGCGTCCCTGGGATTCTCGAACGTTAGCACTTAGTTAAGGATACAAAAAAGCAAAAAGACATAAGGAGACTCACCCATTGGGTCTTGAAGTCCCATTCTATGTTATTGTGCATGGATTGATTTTTAGGACGGCCCTGAATTTTGTCAACTTATACTTGTTAGCAAACTAATAAAATTGGACTAGATTGAACTAGCTTGGCAGCTGCAAACGATGACCAACTAGTCCCGATACTCGTTTGGTTTGTGTGAAAACTTGTAAAATTAACTGATTTTGGATTGGATTGATTTTATTATTTTGAACACTGAGTACTTTGAAAGTTCATGTGCTGCCATGTACCTTGCTCAACTAGACAGATTGTTTATTTAGTGATGCACTGAGCCTATCACTATTGATTGACTGTTTGAAACTGATTGGCAACTGAGCCATCATTTGTGACCAATAGCTGAAGTGATTTGGGTTTGAATTTGCCGTGCCTGTGAGACGAATACGGCAAACATTTATACGGGTAAGGTATATTAACGCAATAATAACGTAAAATTAACCACTTAAAACAGAAAAAGGATATTCTACAAATGCATAGCCCTTCATTCTTCCGGTGAAGAAATCGAGTGGTATTGTAACATCGACGATCCTGCCATATCGACCGAAGCAACGTCTTAAATCGTCATGCATAGACATTTATTGTAATTAAACACATACGCATTGACGAAAAGTATCCATTGCATTGCATAAAACTAGAGTAAGAGCATATACATGATCAATATGAACCGGAGCGGGATCGTAACACAGAACCGCGTCTGTGAGTGGGACTTCGAGAGACAGCACCGTTATCCCTGCGGTCATTGCGCCGACTCCCTTTACGTACTTCATCACCATTGTCCATTCCATCGTGACTTGCCGATCGGGATCTGGTGGGTGATCGTGACCTGGACGCTGATCTATTAGGACGGACGTTGTTCACTCGTCTTCGTGAATCATCTCGGCGGTCATTGGGTCGGCCTCGATAATAAGGCTCCACACCTTTCTGTCTGGAATTGGATCTACGACTAGAAAGTAACCAAATATATCCAGATTACCTTGATCGCGACCGGGATCGATACCGTCTGCCGCCTCGGTGCTTATCATCGCGCCTTTCTTTAAGACGCATTTCAGCAGGAGCTAGTAAGAGGGATTCAAAAAAAGTAATAATCAGTAACAGGTAAGAAACTCATTAATATGTATATGAATATTCTGACAATC
Source organism: Trichobilharzia szidati (assembly GCA_944472155.2). Lineage (NCBI taxonomy): Eukaryota > Metazoa > Platyhelminthes > Trematoda > Strigeidida > Schistosomatidae > Trichobilharzia > Trichobilharzia szidati. The sequence goes on from OX235279.1 coordinate 9,534,611, forward strand.
CACTGTGCATGCAGTGATTTACTAATGATCTATGCTGGAATGCAACGGGATACATTCCAACGGTTATTGACTTTAAGAGCCCAAAAGTGATTACAGAAATACACAAGACAACGAACTTAGAAACTGAAGTGTCCTTACTTTTGCGGTAACCCCTCGTAAACTCGACCTCGATATCACGACCCATGAACCGTGTGTGGTCCATGTAATAATGGGCATCTTCAGCGTCCCTGGGATTCTCGAACGTTAGCACTTAGTTAAGGATACAAAAAAGCAAAAAGACATAAGGAGACTCACCCATTGGGTCTTGAAGTCCCATTCTATGTTATTGTGCATGGATTGATTTTTGGGACGGCCCTGAATTTTGTCAACTTATACTTGTTAGCAAACTAATAAAATTGGACTAGATTGAACTAGCTTGGCAGCTGCAAACGATGACCAACTAGTCCCGATACTCGTTTGGTTTGTGTGAAAACTTGTAAAATTAACTGATTTTGGATTGGATTGATTTTATTATTTTGAACACTGAGTACTTTGAAAGTTCATGTGCTGCCATGTACCTTGCTCAACTAGACAGATTGTTTATTTAGTGATGCACTGAGCCTATCACTATTGATTGACTGTTTGAAACTGATTGGCAACTGAGCCATCATTTGTGACCAATAGCTGAAGTGATTTGGGTTTGAATTTGCCGTGCCTGTGAGACGAATACGGCAAACATTTATACGGGTAAGGTATATTAACGCAATAATAACGTAAAATTAACCACTTAAAACAGAAAAAGGATATTCTACAAATGCATAGCCCTTCATTCTTCCGGTGAAGAAATCGAGTGGTATTGTAACATCGACGATCCTGCCATATCGACCGAAGCAACGTCTTAAATCGTCATGCCTAAAAGTGATATAACAAAGTAGAAGCTTAAAACATACCTGCGTGTGTCTGGAAGGTGACGAATATATAGGGACGTACTCCGTCTGGGCATTTCTGGACTGCGACAAAGAAGTACTATGGCGACTAATTTCAAACAGTGGTTCCGCGCCCGATACACACTTCACCTATAACACTCAGACCGCAAACACGACGGACGATGGAAGAAGACAAAGGCGGCGAGTAAGATATGTTTATTTCAAGCAAAACGAGGCTTGAATAGCCCGGGGTACAAGTTACTTATCGTCATTTATGACAAGTTTAGAGAGCTGATCTTCCTCTTGCTCTAGTGATGCCACGTTGAGGTTTCTTTCTGAAAAAGAAGAAAAAGAAACTTGTTTAGTGGCATTATATTGGTTTCTATTGCGTTACACACCGAATGCGTAGCGTTGGGCAGAAATTAAACGCCATGTACAAGGTCATTGATGGAGTGAGACGCCCAAAGGTCATTTTCGTCCATGTTAATAATAATAATAATTTACTTTATTCCAAAAACAGTACTTGTGATACAGAATGGAATTTTCAGCATTAATCACAATATTGCATCTAATTTCCTCAAATTATGAATAAAATTAATCACAAAGAAAATTTTTCTACATTTACAATACGGTTAATATAAAAATAAAAAAATAAAAAACATGCAGCATATAAAATGGAAATAATAATAATGATAGCAGCTAAGGTAATGATAATAATAATAATAATACAAGTGAAAATTGCCGTCGGCTTGTTTCACACAGTATTGTCGATGCGGTATACGAATCCTTGCATGATTAAAAATATTGAATATGATGTTCTCTTTACATGATATGGTGAGGGGAAAAACAAAAATTACAGCAGTCATAGAGATAAGTTGGTGTTTGCAGTTATGAAAGTGAGAACAAGAAGCAACAGGACCATAAATATAATAGAAATAATAAAAGTAAAACTTGAAGGTATATAAGGATGGATGGAGAAGATTGTTTATTTACTAGATGAAAAAAGGTTAGTCAATTCTTGCCTGACGCTATTTTCATCACATAAAATACGTGCCAATTAAGGTATCATAGAATTTTTATACTTAGACGTGCGAGCATACAGTTTTCTGAAGTTACTTCTCGTTCTACCTGAGGAGATGCAAGGTGAAAGCTGAGGGTGAAGTGGATGCTCCAAGTCAGACAAAATCCCTTTGGCAAATATACTGCACGAAGTCAAATGCCTATCGACAACGACGTTAACTATGTAGTCCACTGGGACACCACTCACTCTGCTGACAGTCTTCAGCATTCTATGAATTGTGAAAAAGTCCCTTTTAAGCAAACCAGGAAAGAATAAGGGTGAACAATAAAGAAGAATAGGTAGGATGCAAGAGTTTATAAACTGTAAGAGGGGGGGTTGAGTTATACCCCAGTGCCTTAACTTCTTAATGTAAAATGTCAGGCGGAATATTTTACTGGAGATCGCTGAGACATGGGAAGACCAGGAGAGATCAGAAGAGAGAATAAGTCCAAGATACTTAATTTCTGATTTAATTCCTATATCATTGTCATCAATCTTACAACTGTCATAAGAATCGACGGCTTCTTTTAACTGCCGTTTACACCTTAAGCTGAAATTAACAGTTTGACATTTAGAAGGATTCAGTTTAAGACCGTTAGACTCAGACCATTTACTGACTTCCGACAGAAAGCTATTTATTTTGGTACAATCTAGCTGGGAGTTAACAGCCATTGAAACAGTTAAATCATCAGCGTACTTCACAAAATTTATTTCATCGGACTGAGGCAAGTCATGTAAGAAGAAAGAAAAAAGAAAAGGAGAAAGGACAGCGCCTTAAGGGACACCAGCTTCAGTAGGTAATGAAGTGGAAGACTTCCCTTTATACACGGTATACTGCTTTCTTTCTGAGAAATAAGAGTGTAACCAGTTAACAGCCCAACATTCTGTTTGACTTACAGCAAGTTTATTTAACAAGATGTCCCTAGGGACCGAGTCAAAAGCAGATGTATAGTCTAGGAAGGCACAACGGACAAATTTGGCCCCTTTGTCTAGACTGCAAGCAATGTTATGATATAAGACGGCAGCTGCATCTAAAGTGCTTCTACTGTGCTTATAAGCAAACTGTTTTGGGTCATTAAAGGATTTAAGAGAGGGTGCAAGACTAAGTAAAAGTAGTTTCTCCATAGTTTTCAAAAAAGGAGAGGTAATAGCAATGGGTCTAAATTTGACACATGCTCCAGTAGACGATTTAGGTATGGGTACAACTTTAATGTATTTCCAAACAGCAGGCACAGTATTACTGGAAAAAGATTTGTTAAACAGATCAGTGAGAGGGTAACATAGAATATCAGAACATTTTTTGAAAATAATACTAGGTACATGATCTGGACCTAAGCTCTGGGAAGGGTTCAGAGACTTGAGGCACTTTTGAACATCATTTGTGTTAAAACCTGGAAAGGGGCTATTATTAACACTAGTGATACTGGGAAGCATGTAATTTGAGGGAGAATAAATAAAAGATTTATTAAGAGTACTTACATCAGAAGAATACGGAATATTGTTAATCTGCTTACCACCAGTGATTTCCTTAAATAGTTTCCATATATTTGAAGCATTTTTGCAGGATATGAATTTCTGGCTATATATAACATTCAATCTCTGCATTTCAGACTTGATAAGGAAGTTAGTTCTTTTTACGCCACTTTTATCTTTCATTTTATATAGCTTTTCCTTCTCTCTACGAAGCTTTTTAAGTTGAGGGGAGGAGAAACGGTCGAATTTGACGAATAATGTTTCTTTTGGGCAGCAGACTTCAAAACAGAATTTCAGATAAGACGTAATATTAGAGATTGTGTCATCAAATGAAACATCATTAAACAGATCCCATCTTGTGTCACTGAGCATGTTTCCAAGATGTTGTACATTCTCATTTGAGTAACATCTGTGAACAACTTTCTTGGACAAGTTAGAGAAGGCTTTTTTGTGTAACTTTCCGTAAACTTTAGGTAGAACTCGTACAACACAGTGGTCAGAGTTTGAGAGTGGAGCTCTTTTACGAGCTTCGTATATTCCAGAATCATTTATGAATACTAAATCAAGCGAAGTATCTTGTCGAGTTGGGAAGTTAACCACATTTTCATGACCCAGCAATGTAATAAAACTGTAGTCACCGGCGTTGAAGTCACCAGTTACTACAGACAAGGAGTTACCAAACGAAGAAGCAGCAAAAATAGTGAATTCGTCGGCAAAGATCGATAGTTCTGAGGGACTGCAAGAAGGTGTGACATAGATATTTGTGACAAAAATGCAGTTATACTTAGATAAGTGTTTAGGTCGGCATTTATTAGTTATACAATCAATATTGTCATTTGAGAATTTGAAGCAGACGTTGTTGGCAGTAGACCACTGAGAATTAATAAAAGTGGCCACACCTCCACCTCTCTTCTTCTCTGAGCTACATCGGTCTTGTCTGTACATTGTAAAATCAGGTAAAGAGACCAAATTATCGTCATATGAATCGTGCAGCCAAGTTTCTTGAAGAGTAATTACAGCAGTGTTACAATATACATTTGAGCATAATAGAGAATGCAAATAATTAATCTTGTTTGGTAGATATCTGCAATTTGTGCTCATAATCACAGGAACAGTCATCAAATGCATTGGAGTACGCTTTAAAGCTCGTTGCCATCCACCATGAGGCTTTTTCTTAAGTTTGTTAGAAACGAGTAAATTAGCCGGTTGGAAACTTTTTAAATAACCGCGAGAGTAAACAATGCGATTAGTACACATAATTGAATGATTAAAATAAAATAAATACGAGGAAATAGATGCAATATATAGGATGGAAATTTTGGTAGCCCAGGGTTTAAGCAGGCCGCCAGATGTTGGATTGCAGTTCTGTAGCTGTTCGTTTACACATCGATTTTTCCGTTTATCCAGCTCTTATTCACCACGTATCTTGATGCACATTGTTTACAAATGTTGCGTTTCACTTCATTATTGTTTCCGTTTCTGTTAAAATTAGTTATTTCGTTTGTTTCGAAAGTTTTTACCAGCAGGTCAGTGCATTCATTTCATTGTAATTGTTTCATACGTTGCATTCATGCATAGTTTCAGGTTTTTAGTTGTTTTTTCCGCTAATAATGAACTAGTACTGTCTAGAAGTTTTGGAAATTATGCGCATGAGCATGTTTGGGTGGCGGAAGCAGTTGTTTCCAGTTCATTTTTGGTTGCCGTTGTTGTTACTAGCTCAGTTGCTTACTTAACATGTAGAAATCTGGAAAAAAAATGTCTTTCACGTTCATGTTTGCAGCATGCAGCAATATACGAGTCAATCTGATGAGGAAAATACAATCAGAGTTGATATTAGCAAAGTTTTCGAAGAGCAAATTAAACCTGAAGAATTTAGAACCTGGGATGATGCTGAAAAAGCTTTGAAGCTTTTCGAGAAGGTAAGCAAAGTATCAGTGTGTCTATTATCAGTTAACAAACACCCGGTATATTGTGAAAGAATCTAAATTAAATAAGGATGTGCCACATGTGAAGTATGACTATGCGGTGTATGTACGTACTTTTGGATACAAAAGGAAATCCGTAAGCAATCACATCCACCTTAGAGGGTAAGTTTCCTGTGGTTTTTAATGTCTTACGGAGTAGATCTAAATACTGTGTTTGCCTATCAATGATACGCATCCGATATCATTGCAATGAGTTCATTATACCATCTGTATATATGATTCATAATCACTATTGCACTCGTGATTATTTAATGAAGGATGCTAGAGCACGCAAATTAGATGAGTCTGAACTTTCTATAGTTAAGCCGATGCTGTCTGTTTCATCCGATCCTGAAAAGGTTATTGATTACGTTGCAGAACGATTCAAAAAAGGATGACGTACAATGATCTACGAAATATAAGAGCTACTGTAGTTGAAGGTGAGACTTTGATGTACAAGAATAACCTTTCAGATTGTGATTTACAGTCAGTGGTTTTTTCCAGATTACACCAAGCTGGGAAATTGGTTATAATTCGGGGTGAAAACGATGGAAGAATAAAAATAGCATGTTTTAGTTCAAACAGGCAAATCGAAATTTACCACAAATTCCCTGAGGTCGTGAGTTTCGATTCCACCTACAACACTAATAGGGGAAAGTAGGTGTAAATGTTTTCTACATCAAATATTTGAAGCTATAAACTGTTTCAATTTGTTGTTACAGACTCTCATGGAAAAGGTCTGCCGGTTATTTTTGCATGGACTAGGCAAGAAAGGCTGGATGATTTAACGACGACTCTGGATAAATTTAAATGTGTAATGGGTACGACTTCCAATACAGAAACGTTTGTCATGGATTGCGCAAAAGCATTGAGGGGTGCCGTTGAGACAACGCACCCACTTTGCAATATAATATTGTGTGCATTCCATGTTTCTCGTGCAATGCGTAAAAAGGTAAGTTTTGTAAATTTCAAAGATTTTGTAGACAAAAAGTAGGCTTGTTAGGCAGTACCTGTCGAGTATGATTCGCGAGGAATCAATTCATGGGTAAATTTTTGAAACTGATCATAAATTTATTTACAGATTCTACACATACCTCGGTCTCATACGGCATCTGGATCCCCGTTTTGCGAGGTATGTACACAGACACTGGCTGCCTTTGAAGAAACTATGGGCAGCAGCATTCAACCGTAGTGTTTTTTCACTTGGCAATAACACTTACAATCGCGTTGAAAGTTTACACAGATGGATGAAACGAAATTTGTCAAGAGGTATTACGCTACACAAATGTATGTGGGAGGTGTACCGCTGGAGTGACAGGAGGTTGCGGAGGATTGATGGCGAACGAGATGTGAACATAAGAGTGCTAGACAACAGGATGCCTAGTTTGCAACCCTTACTGTCAAAATTAACAGAGTATGCCGGAAAAAAGGTTATTGCAGATTTCAGAAGAGTAAGAAGGGCCCGCATTGAAAACCGTATTTCCCACAAAGTATTTTTCGTCGACGGATTCACACACCCAATAGTTGATATGGTGAGAGGTACATGTACTTGCAGTGTGTTCACCACCTGCAAGTATCCTTGTCGTCATATGGTAATCGCTCATCGGACTTATCCCCATTTTGAAGGTAAGTGAGACGCACATTAATCTTGCAATACAGTTGATCGCGTTCTGAGGGATTGTCGACGATGGATGCTCGCTAACAGAAATCCACTACCCGTATTAACTGCTGCACCGGTAACACGAAACAGTGACATCGAAAACTATCAAAAGTTGAAGCGGAAGTTTTGTAGGTTTCTTGACGAACGGGTAAATGCAGGTTATGTGGAAAAAGCAACTGCCTATTTATTGTCTTCGTATAACCGGTTAGAGGAAGGAAAGGAGGATGTATGAGACATCAGTGAGAACGTGGAATGGCCCTCTTTAGGGCCACCAAATACTGATTTCATTGACTTCATCAGTTTTACTTTAAATTATGAAATCGGATAAGTAGGGTAAGAAGAAATTAATCCGCAATCTCAGTAGTGATTGTGAAGATGGTTTCCGAGTAATTATGAATAGTGAACCTGTTGTGGAGATAGGATATACATTTTTTACCGAAAAAATCATCTGAATGTCCTATCTAACCTTATAATTCTAAGACAGTGTTAAGTTGGTTAATAAGGTTGTAGCTGTAGGAGATTGTATTAGGCCACTTCTGATCATGCAAATAAGGTTGTATCTGACTATGAATGACTTGTTGGCCTTGTACTGGGTAACTTCTACACCCAAGAAGCACGATTATATATATATATAGAACATGTATCCGCCCCAAACTTGCAGACTGAAAAAAATCGAGTGTTCAGAGAATCCTAAGAATATCCTCAGGTATCGATGTATCTGGTGACCTAATGGGTTCCAATTTTCCAGATCTCCGAATTCACTACTCACTTAATTATCATTTACCTACCTCAGAATAATCTTTTTGTTTACGCACTGTTATACTCTATGTTAACTACCTATGCCATTATGAAAGCTAAAACTTTCTCTTTGTTCAGAAGGAAACGAAACGAAGTTTGGGTTGTCGCTCAACTTTGACGGTGACCTTAGTGGAGGGTTCACAATTTAACATTTATAAGAACCTGTTCTGATTGAACAATTCAAACATTTGAAAACGTGTAAATTAATGATACTTACGGATTGTAATTTATAACATGACCGATCGTGCCTGTAAAAGTGGCATGCATTTCTTGTAAACATATCCGTTTCTACGAAATATAATTATAATTATTATTACTATCCCCAGGAGTGGTATTGAGACGATTAGGTAGCAAAGTAGAATGTTTTGCGATTGAGAATCGTAGTCGTTGTGTTTCGGATTCATATCGCGCATCCGATTGTTAGAACCCTATGGATAAACCTTTTTCCTCATTATGATACATACAAACCGTAAGCAGGCTGTCTTCGGTAAATTTATTTTTACTTTTTAAGTGACAGAAAACAGTGAATCATTTGAAGCGATAGGATAAATACCTCTAAACGCTTTCTGGAAGAGATTAGGATATGTTTATTTTTCCGACTGGGAGACGATCTTTTTTACCCAGAAAGCTCTCAGGATGTCCGCTTTAACTGTGTAATTCAAGGATAACGTTGAGTTCCTCACTTAGGTAGTAGCAAAGGGAGATTATTTTCAGGGGGAACTACTTTAAGGTAGGTTTAGATAATGCGTCATAGAAGTAAGCAGTGTATGTTTATAGTGTCTAAATATATTAAACATTGCAAATCTGGTCAAGTCGTAGTTCTCACATCTGAATTTTTTAAATAATTAGATGCATAAAGGCGTGAGTTATTTAATATTCATAAAGTAGATATGCAAACACCGCAGTTATTGATCATAGAAATGATGGATATTAGATAACATCACATGATTCAACAGCATATCAGAAATAGATGAAAATTGTTTCTTTGCTCACTGTCAAATGAACAGTCTATTTGATGATGTCACTGCATATTAACAGACTAGTGAAGTAGCTATCAAGCCTAAGTTATTACATTTACTTGTACTTCATACTTGGCGTTTAACAGTATACAGACTTGCAACTGGCTAGATAAGGCGATTTTAGCGTATCGAACAGTACAGAATTATTATTCCACTTGCTAAATCTTACTTAGTTTTTACAATGTGCTACTGTACGGAAACAGACACAAAATCTTACGAAGTGCTAAAGTAACAGTCTCATAATACTATAGTAAATCTCCATCCCACTAACTAAGCTTAACATGCATTGATCCGAATTCACTTATTACAAAAGCACATAGTACTGCGATGCACTGAAAGAGTCTAGATGAAGTAGAATTGAAGAGTATATTAAATATTTCATTAATTTACAAAAGAAAATCCTGATGAAGAGTATTAACGTTAGTTTGACCGAATGATATTTCCGCTGGTTTCATATTCCACAACTTCCGTATACCTAAAAAAATAGAGCACATGTAAGGACTAGCATAACATGAAGTTATGAAAGATAATTCTATATATTAGCACACACTATGAATACACTGATTCTGTTAATACTAGGTAATATCTCATGCAAATGAAAGTATTTGTAGTCCACAGCTGGTTTTTACACTGACGCCGTTTCCATAAATAGACCTCATATGTTTATCAGTATTAAAGGATTACACCCAAATATCAAGGCAATCTTTGAAGCTTCCATACTGTTGAGGCGTCATACTCTCATTAACCTTAATTGCATATCAACTTCACACTAAATACGTTTACATTAAATGAAGTATTGCAAATGTGTAACTTAGAAATTTATCCATAATCTCAGTAATGTCTAATGAGCATAGTTTTATGAATCCTACAGAAATTACATTCTCATATTTAGGAATCTATAGCTATCAAATATAAGCTGAACATGCCTCAACTCTAAGCAACTATGCACAGTGTTAGCAGCATAGAGAAACACTTAAAATATTGTAAGATACGCAGACCTGTTGTGTTGATGAGGATAACAATGACATATAATGCAACCTAGACATTCGATCGTGACACTGCATCTCTACTGCTTCATGTTAATGGGAAATTCAGGAAAAATCCATCACCACTATTGGTGATCAAAAACATTGCAGCATTAAGTTTACAGTGCCAGTGATAATGGCATAACAGACAGTAGATTGATAGTAATAGAGCTGACTAGATTCAGTTCTCATAATCGACACAATTCATGTGTATAATAATACTATACACTGAATTAATGCACTTAGTGGCACAGTAAGGAAATTTAAACGAGTGATTTCCTTCTCCACTGCACTGCACTTGCAATTATCATGACAACCACCTACGTTTGCCAGCCAAGCATTCAGCTTAGCAATGGCACAATATTAATAAAGTTGAGATATTTTTATGCATTGAGTCCACATAACTCATATTACGCTACACCAAACAGTGCAAATATACATGAAATACATTTAGAAATAACCTCTCAACCTACGATAATTCCTGTCCAAACACACATACGGTGAGACACATCTACATGATTACTTCTATTCCCACAGAAGGTTCTGTTAGCATTTACAGGTGATTTCCAAGTACTGATAGAATTCTTTTGTCAAAAAGGACTCTTCTTCACACGAAAATAGGCTGAATTAATATCCTGAGATGTGAAGTCTCAATTTAATGATACCATGCCGAAAGGTGCAGCATCTGAATACAGTAGATTATTTGTGTAGATGAAATTACCCTTCAACTATCCTATCTTTCTCACTATAACGATATTTTGCTACAGTTCGCCTGAAACACTGATCGTTGCAACCAATATGCTAGGGGGTGTTGCAGTCAGATTACATGACGCGGACACCAAAATAACAGGCAAGAAAATGGGAATTCTGATCAATCCAGATGACATATAACGCAATTTCATTAAAAATTATTGACAAAAAAAATTTCCAAGGGAAATTTTAACAGCGCTAGTAGAACATGGCATTCAACGTCTACCGTAGCGTTGTGCAAATTTAATGTTCAATAAAACCATTGAATTGTATAACACAAAATGAATAGTGAACAATAATTCGGTCGTTGAAGGTTTTTTATAACTTCTGAGAATCAATAAAGGGCTAATTCATCCCTTTATCCCAATTGTATAGAGAGCATTTTTCGCTTATATAACATTTCTTTTTGTCTTTTGATTACACGCCACTCCTAGAATAAAAACCGCTTTGATGGCTCTCAGAACCTTAATGTGATTATTCATTAATTTTTTTCAGCCATTAAGCGGAAACTGAGGTCCAAATGAGAAGTTCCACACTAAATATATACTAGGGGTATATATTAGGCGTCAGTTAGGTATTTCATTCCAGTTAATATTATGTGCCTCATCTAAGACAAAATAACATCTTCGTGAAAAATCAATAACTTGGAGTTTCAGGTGTTACTGAGGATAAGTTACTTTACAGTTTTTCTCTCTGATAAAAAAGTGATACAGAATTCAGATCAATTCACCTTTGGTTATTCCCTTCCTAGTTTACCAGTTCATTAGTCCACTAGCTGGTCCTAAGTCCGGAAACGAAGGAAAGCCCGTGCATGAGGCTGGAGAAACCACACAGGTAGACCAACACTATCGCTGCAAAAACTTTGGAGACCGGAAGAAATCTCGGAGGGGGGCGGGTGAATTCTCTGTGCAGGGGAAAGCATTCGGAAAACAGGTCAGCCGAAGTCTCTTCTTTCGATGTAAGCAACAGTTAACGTAAATACACGTCTGAAACATGTTTGATTCTGACTGGTAAACATTCCCAGATTGCAAGATAACTGAGAGGATGTGGTGAAAAATCAGTGGGGGCCTGTAAAAGAATATGAAATCAAAATGAACTCTCCAAATTATTAACTGGAGAACCAATAATTTACTCCCGTCAACCGGACGACATCCATGGGTACTCTGATGGTGTACCTATCATGATGTCACCAACAGTATCAAAGGCTACATTGTACATGAGATGAAAGTTGCAATTATAAAATGAATGATGAGAGATGACTTCATTTGCATTCCTCCCATCGTCGGTAGTTGATGCCTATTGTTGGTTGGGTGTCTTCATCATCTCTACCCTCTCTGCGTTCACCTCAGTTCCTGTCTTCACTGCCTCTCCTGCTTAAATATCTTGCACTTTGTGAGACATGAGGCAAATATCCCCAGACAAATCCCTACCTTTTGGGTCTGTTTACTGATCCTACATGTATTCGCCTACTCACTCAATATGCTCTGTGGTATGCTACAATCCATCACAAACGGTAGTGTTGTCGTCAGCAGTAGCCAGCTTTGGCGTAATGTTGCCTTTACTTCAAACGTCTTACAGAGCCTTCCGTTGTGAATTGCTTGGCATGGGAATCATCTAGTAGCCGCTCAGTTAGGATCGCGCATGCCTGCGGAATGAACTCTTTACTGTCGAAGCAGGTGATGTATTACTCCCGGGTCGACGCTGTTATAGACCTTCAAGAAGGTGACTATCAAGAATCGGCTGACATTCTAGGCTCTGTTGGATGATAACTAATGTTTCCGTTTGACAAGCATGTGACTTGTATTTCCTGAACGTAGATTGTTCCAGATGGAGTTTTCCATTCACAGCATCTTTTACTGCCTCCAGGATTATGGGACTCAAAATTTCACTCAAGTTGGACTGGAGCATGGTTCCAACCCACTTCTTGTATTGACTCAAGTCACTCCTGTTTAGCAATTTGACAAAGTGGCGTTTCCTGTGATCAGCAGGTACATGCTCCAAGTTTCACAGCCTGTGTAGTAGTAACATGCACTTTAAGGCTTCTGGGTCTGTTTAAGGTAATTCTACTCGCATGGTAACAACTCCGTTGATTTGACCTAACTCTTCTTTGTTTGTTTGACTTGACCTTACTTCTGTTTGTATGCTTATTTTTTTTCTAACTTAAAACCCTTGTGTAATTCTATATATTATTTTGTTTCCATGCACAACCTTTGAGTACAACTCATTCATCAAACTGTTCACACCATTACGTAACTCTTATTTAACAATCATTTACGACAACTCATCATTTTTGTTACTACCCTCCTATATGAACATCCAATTCACCTAAACTTACTCCTCTTTAACAATCGTTTTGACAATTCATCACTTTTGTTGCTATCCTCTTATCAACATCCAATTCATTTGAACTTACTAACTGTATTTTGTTTGACAAATTTAATGTATACACACACACAAAATAACCATATATATTTGCGATTGTACAGCTTTGAAAATGAATTCGCCGAAAAGAGACTCTTTGCTGAATTCTTGGGGAATCGCATCCACGTACATCTCTAAAAACTTCATGAACTGCTGAATTTCTGATATTTTTCAGTGGATTAGCGCTTCTTGGATGAGTTATAGGTGAAGATTCATTCAGGAGTCTTTTGAAATTATTAGCCCAGTGTCAATGTAGTTGAAGAATGAACGATCAATTCATGGTTGTTTACTCAAAACCAACTCCATATTTCGGCGGGACTCACCAATACTGCAGTCATCGTTCCATCGTACACTGTTTGTTAGAAGACAGAGAAAAACTATCAGAAGTATTATTGCGATTAATTGTTATAACATTTATTTTTAGACTTTGTGTATCATAACCTTGTGGTTGGTTCTGTATTGGCGCAAGAATATAGGATTCTCGAGTCACCAATCTGTGTTCTGGTTTTTCGCGTTGGTTATTGACACTAGTTTCTGAAAGTCTTCCACGAACAGCGTCAGGTCCAGTGTAGTTAGACCTGGACATTGACAGTATGTGTTATCTAGCCTGACCCAGTAAATCCTTCAATTCCCACGAATTTGTACAGCGTCAGCGAAAAATTTCACAAGCTGCGTGTGTTATTGTATGGTTTGAGTCTAACTATAGTAACTGTCACTTGAATGCTTTTGTCTGCCACATTTAGAGAGATGTAAAGCCTTGGCGTTGCAATCGTATGATAATGTGTGCATGTATCTACTATCCTTCAGAGTACTCGTTTAATATGACTCTAGAACCTTCAGAAGTCTAAATCAGAACAGTGGTATGACCGCCAAAATAAGAAATATATGTTGGCATCAGAAACGCAGGGCTGTGGTATCCGCTTAGTCGGTTGCACATCGTGCAATATAACATGGACGCTTGGCTGGACACTTTCAGTATGACCAGCAGACTGTAACAGCAAAGGCTAGCAACCAATGTTGGATAACGAAAGCAGTAGGCTAATAATTTTTGGAAAATATGTACCGCTACGATTACTATGGCACTCCTTCGCTTTAGGGGCTTAGCTACTGTGTAGCGGCGGGGCCGGTGGTTTTGGAGCCAAAAGATTAGATTTTGACGTTAAGAACCCAACCCATATTCATTTCCAGAATTCTGAGGGTCACCACGAAGAGTCACCATCATTTCCGAGGTTAACTCCACGTAAGAACCCTCTTATTGTAGTGTTATGTCGAAGTCTGGATTACCAGTGTGAATAATTCGTTTTAGGGAATGTCGAGCATTGGAGTATATTTAAGAACAGTCGCATTCTTGGCTACTTTATATCACCCCGCGTGAATGGGTGTCTGTATTCCTTCTACAAACATTTATTAATTCTGAAAGCGGATTTCTCATGACGGCCAGCTTGAATCTTTGGCCGCCGAAAAGTCCATCCAACATTATATTACATCTAACTCCTCGTATTCAATTTGTTTTGACTTTTTCACCTATTAAAATATGATCTCCTATCCTATAGACGTCACAGAATTTGAAGCCAAATCAAAAGTTAAATACTCTGGGTTGTTTATTTCCTCTGATAGTTCTTGCTCCTCTCACAACATGTTAGTTTCCAGAAAGATGTTTCGTTTTATGTTCTAGGCAAGGAAGTTAAGGCGATGTGGTGTCACTCTGTCCCTGCTCTCTAGGTTTGTTAATTCTTGTATTCTACCTATCCTTCTTTATTTCTCCTTTCCCTAATCCTTCCTAAGTTACTTAAGAAAGACTTCGTTATAGTGAGAAGGGCACTCCTGTCCAATCTTAGTGAGTCAGTCTCAGTATTTAAGAGACTGCAAGAATGTTATTGTCAGTACGTTCTTCAAACTGGACTTAGATATTTGGATAGAGCTTACGATATCACTAGTCTGAGTTGCGTTGCCATTAAACACCCACAGCTAGTTATCTGTGACTGCAGTATTCGTCATTTTGAAAATGACAAGCATTTAATCGAGATACGTCATTCTTGCTTGACCAATCATCTTTCAGCAGGAAACGTTTGGCAGAAGGATTCAGTGCTGATAGACTGGTGGATACCATATCTGCAGACGTTGAAGCCTGTTCGTATAAGTGTAAATTAAAATGAGGTCTTTCAGCATCGGAATTTACAGTGACTCTTTGGATACAAGCATTCTTTTATCCTAGTAGGTGCCTGTGAGACAGGTGCTGACTTGATTGGTAGAACGGACGAAGTCATCGGCATGGACTAATTGCATCCAATTTCTAGGGTTCTATGCCTACGCTAAAATGAGGAAAATAACGAATGTTAGCAGGAACGTAAAGAAAACTCTAAAGCCAGAAATTTATCAGAAGCAGAATAAACACAAAGATTTAGTTAAAAAGGAGGACAAAATCAGAGCTTTTGCTTTTTTATTTTGTGAAGAGTTTTGTCTTTTTGTCGGCAACTTAAGGAACGAAACCGAATAAAAAGCAAATGCCTGGAGATCCTTAAGTAGAGTTTCATGAGGTGGAAAATACAACAGTTACATGAAAGTTCAAACTGACCCAGCTGACATCGTCTGTGTGCCGTTTAGGCCAGTGCACGTAGAACACATCTTACTAGTGTCGCCAGATGCAGTACTAATAGGCGATAGATATTTCGCGTTAATTAATTCCAGGTTAGCGTTTGGATTAAAGGAGTTTTCTGGTTTCAATGATGATGTGGTTAGTGATTTACCCTCCAGACAGGCTGCTTTAATCGATCAATGCTGACGGTATCCTGGCACCCTACTCGGTCTCGGACTAAAAATTTTTCTTTCCTACTGATTACTCTGAAATATTTATTGTATGGAGCCTGCGAGGGTTTTCGCACAGCATCACGACGCACAAAAATGTAGGTACTGTCCAGAAGTCTAACATCTTGCTCAACCTTACTGCTATGTGCACATGTTGGAGTTGGTTGTAGTCGGGCATAAAAAAAGTTAAACATTGAGTGTAACTAAGAATATTAGAAACACTTGGTTCGACATCTTATACAGAAACCAGCTAGTCAGGTAAACGAAGTGTGGAGATCCGTGGTCACACGTATATTTGAAGAATTGTTTCAACCTCTGCGTCGGCAATAGGGACGGCACCTGAAGCGGTTTGAAATGCTAGTGAGTACTAGTAGCAGTGGACCCACGATGTCTAGATGAACATAGCTATAACGTGCATCAGGCGTAGCAAATGATCAAACCATAGTGACACCGTGCTTATGAACTTTGGGGTGTTGGCACTAGATGCAAAAACAGGTCCACTTACGCACATCTTGGTTAACACTAGGCCATAGAGACCTAGCTGATGTCAACTTGCAGGTAGCGCGTATTCCAGGGTGTAAAAGGTTGTGCGCATATTCAGAAACGGTGTGGCGTAACGACTGAGGAACAACGGGTCTTGGGGTGCCTTGGGTGTCTTGGTATCTTCACCATCAGAAAGTGGCACACACTTTATCTTTAGGAAAGTGTTGTGATAGTTTACCTAAACTGAAGCCTGATAGCTGAAGTTCTGCCATTCATGTCTGTGGTGTGTGGAACTGTTATGGTACAGATTCCCGAGAATGCATCCGCCATTAGGTTACTTGCACCAGTAACATGTTTGATATTCGACGTGAATTGTGAAATGTAGTCTAACTGACGTATTCCACGTGGAGAGTACCTGTCCGTGGCAGTCTGAAGGGCATAAATCAAAGGTTTGTGGTTAATTAAACATTTGGC